>ML269755.1:0-57065 GCA_005239495.1 Nicotiana undulata
TACGTACGGACTCTCGTCACTTTGTACGTACGTAGCCCCCGCAAACATTAACACATAGTTATTAAATTCACCTATGGGAACAATTACCTCTTACAATGTTAGAAAGGAGACTCACCTCATGTAGAACCTACTCTCCGGGTCAAGAATGCGCCCGAAACTCCGAACTCGTCTCCCAAGGACTCGAAACTAGTCAAATGTTACACAAGTTCATCAATTTATACTCAAAAGTATGAAATTCCCCTATTTACTTAGTTATTTCATCCTACTTGAGGAAATCCCAAAATTCACCCCCGGGCCCGCATGCTCGGANTCCTAAATTTTCATAAAGCCCTAGGTTATTACTCTTAACCCTTGATTTCCACTAATTAGAAGGTTAATTTAACTAGGAATTCATGCATTAAACTAACATTAGGGTAGAATTCACTTACCTTTTAGTAGCTAGGTCGTGGGGCTCTTTCTCAAGATCTCAAGGTTGTCTATGGTGGAAGAAAAATTGAGTAAAATGAACAAATCCCGTGTTTTAAAGAACTCACTGCCTACAGTGGTTCCGAACATGTGGCTCAAGGACCACACCTGCGGTCTCGCACCTGTGAGTAAATACTCGCACTTGCGGAACTGGGCTAGGGGGACGAATCTCGCACCTGCGGCTCCGCTCCTGCGGAACTTGATCCGCATCTGCGAGAAAAGGGAAGCCCACCTGAAAATGCACGTGCGAGGCTTGGACCGCAGGAGCGGTCCCGCACATGCGACTAGGCAACCGCACCTGCGGTCACACCAGATCTGGTGCATCAGCAATTATAGCTGCTGGTTTTTGGCCTCGTTTGGTGCCCGAGCGGCACCTGGGCCCACCCGATCCCCCGTCCAAATATACCAACAAGTTCCAAATCATAATACGAACTCGCTCGAGCCTTCGGAACACCCAAAACAACGCTAAAACGCAAAATCACACCTCAAAACCCCTAGAATCAAACTTAAGAACTTTAAGTTCTTGAATTCGCTAACAATGCGCCGAGCCGACCTATACTACTCGGAATGATCCCAAACTTTGCGAGCAAGTCATAAATGACATAATGGAATTATTCCCGGTCACAGAATTCCGTTCGGACCTCGATAACACAAAAACACGTTCCAAGCTAGAATTTGAACTTAAGGAGATTCCTATTTCACCATTAGGCGGCAAAACGCTCCCGGGTCGTCCAAAACCCGTTCCGAATATACATCCAAGTCTGAAATCATCATACGAAGCTACTGGAATCGTCGTAACTCGATTCTGATGCCGTTTACTCAAAATGTTGACCGAAGTCAAACTTGGCCAAAATGGCCAACCTTAAGGACCCAAGTATTCCTATACCATTCCAAACTCTTCCAAATTCCGAACCACCCGTACCCACAAGTCATAAGTCATTAAAATAAACTACGAAAAGTCTCATTTAGGGAAACGGGGTCCGATAACGCAAAATGACCGATCGGATCGTTACATTTGCAGTACCAATAATAGACAAAATGAAGTTGATATTCAATTGTACTTTATATATGCAATGCCTGAGATACTGTTGTCAACAATGTAGTCAACACATTAAGAAACTCTACCTTAACTTCTAAAGAAAATATTATTCACGTGGTTTTATACTTTTTGTTCTTATAGACATTGGACGCGTGCCTAGAAATTAGTAATTTTCATACGGATCACAAAAATAATACATGAAATTCGTTAATAAAACATAAGAGATTTTTTAAGATTATTTTTTCTCGAGCGGTTTCGCATGCTTACCAAAATTGATGTCCCGATGGACCCATGTGCAGTATCTTGATTTAGATAAATTTCGATACTATGATTTTTTAAGCTTTGATTAGCGGTTATTCAAGAGTTTTTAGCCAAAATTATTCCTTATCTTTGAGGGTATGTCCAACTTTGTACTTTATCTATTACCCTAAGAACCTATTGTCTTTTAAGTTTACTAAAGTTAAGCAGGTTAGTCTACCTAAAAAATTTCAAATGGAGAGTCCTAATATAAACGGAAGATGCATGGGTCATTGTCGTCAATGGGTAAGAAAGAGATTTTGACCGGACTGTTCTTATTATTTGAAATCCCAATTCCATTTCCCCCCGATTTGTTTAACCTCATCAGAGCCGTATTTTCCTTGTTTTGCCGCTATATATGCCCTTTGCCTTCAGCATCAACTTTAACTTTCCTTCTAGCATTTTGTTCTTCTATGTTTTGAGATTGAAAGAGAATAGAAGAGGGACAAAGGAAGTATCTAAAGAAAACTATGTTTTTCCATCTCCAGATTAACAATGAATCGATCTCCAGTGAATTTTATCAATGAGGATATGATGTATATATACTTGGAACTGCTCCTGCCTATAAACAACATGTCTACACCTATTAACCCAACCTAACTTTGAAAACTCACCTCACCCATGTTTAGAAATTGTGAAACAAAATGACAAAAAATAATAATTCGTATGGTTCACTACATCAGTTCTGCAAAATTTGAGTACTGAAAGTTTCTTTACCCAGTTGACACAATGAAATCACTGTTAGTTTTTAGGTCTCCCTTTGGGCCTTTTGTTAAATGGACTAAACCTGCTCAACTTTAGCAAACTTAAAGGACAATAAGTTCTCAGGGTAATAAATAAAGGACAAAGTTAGACTTACCCCAAAAGATAAGGGACAATTTTGACTAAAAACTTGGTTATTCAACTCAGTACGACTGCTTAAGAAGCAGTTTAATTTTCTTTATGGTTCCATGAGAGAGGACGATTTTGGGACAACTTCGTCTACCTTTACTGTTTTACTGCTTTATTGACCGCTTTTGGAAAGGTACTCGAGTTGACTTCATAGGTAGGCAAATTCATCATGGGCAAAAAATACAGATCGGTGGTAACTTCTATCTACACCTTTAATTTTTTATACGTAATACTAATGATTATTGACATGTGCTTGCATCTAGACCATGTTGGCCAAAGTGAAGTTTGTTTTGTTGATTGACAAAGGAACTCAAGCATTGACCAGTTCTATACACAATGTACACATATATGGACAGATTCGAGCACAAGGCATGTACGTGAAAGAGATAAGCTTAAGTGGTTATATTTGATATTTCATGGACGAAAAGGTTGCATAAGTGATAAAGGAGAAGGACTCCTTACTTGAATAGAACTTTATCCTAGACAAGGGAGGAGTTAGAAATTGAAGATAACTACAACTCTTCCATCAAAGAAGAGTAAAACATTAGTCTTCTAGTTATTTCCTATTCTACTAGCTCTATATATTTCAGGATGTTCTCATTTTACAGGTACACTGAAGTTAAACGTGAGTTGGAAACAAAATAGCAAGGCATTTTCCAAGAAATTCTTGTGATTCAAGTGTGTGAACCTGAAGTTACATAAACCAGATAGAAGAACTAGTTCCAAGTGGTTGTCTTTTATTCTATTTTCATTGTAGTAGGATTTTTGAGTTATACCTTTCAGCTTTATCTAGAAGCAATTGTACTAGGTACTTTGAGTGTGGTATTCAAGTTAGAGTTAACCTGAAGTTTGTCGCAACAGCTAGAGGTTAGTCTCCACAGAGGGTTAGAAGTAATTCTTAGGTTTACAACGAGTTTTTTAAATGTTGTTTATGGCTTAGTGATTTAGTGAAGTGTCTGGAAAATCCTACCATGTAGTAGGTCGTAGTTATTTTACCTTTTGAGCTAGGTGTTTTTCACGTAAAAATACTTGTGTTCTCTACTTTATGCATTTATGATTCCGTAACAGTAGTATAAGGAACACATAGAAGGATCAGGTCATTCTATAATCTGTGCACTCGAAAAATTGGACACTGCACAAATCACTACCATCTCGTATGGTATTGAAGTATAAAACAACAATTGGTATTATAGTGGGTTATTCTTGAAGAGCCTAACACCTTAAGAGAAGATCAAGATGAGTGCACCCCCTGAAAATTAGGAAGGGCAATCCACTGCAATGCCACCACTCTTTAATAGCAGTACTACTTTTGGTGAAAGAACATAATGAGAGATCACATTCAAGGAGAGGACCATGACCTTTGGCACAATGTCACTTGTCACGCCCCAAACCTGGGGAGGCATGGCTGGCACCCGGTGCCGCACTGGCCCGAGCGAACCATTCTGTAACTTATTTTTTTTGTTCTAACTACCATGGGCCAACATGACCACAACTCATAATGTATGACTATAAGTGGGCAAATGTTGTATCACTGAACCATTGTTCTTAAAACATGAATACATATGGGCCATCAAGGCCTCATACATACTATAGAAAATAAATCTCTGTCTACAAAGACTCTAAGATTATTTGACATCAAATGGGACAAGGTACCGGCGTACCCAAAAGTCTGTGGAAAAACTTTGACACGATGACTCATAGACTTGGATGCACTCCGAATGAGGTGGAGTCTTACCGATCCTTCGCTGAATGCCAATCTTGTCTACTATGAGGGATCGTCATATTGATTATATATAACTTCAGGCATGAATGCAACGTCCCCAACAAAAGGACGTCAGTACGAATAATGTACTGAGTATGTAAGGCAGAACTGAAACATAAAAATAAGTCAACATTAATTAAAGACATATAAGAGTCAACTTGAATCTCCGAAGTGTCACCGTATATGCATACTCATTATACTTATATATATAATTCTTCTCTTTGGGACTAATATCCATATCGTATGATGCATGACTACCCAACTGATAAGTGGTAACTGCCCGATTGGCCGTAGCGCGGTGGTAAATGCATGACTGCCAGACCGGCCGTAGCGCGTTGGTAAATGCATGACTGCCCGACCGGCCATAGCTCAGTGGTAAATATGTAATTTTCCAACCGTTTGTAGCACGGTGGTAAATGAATATGCATGACTGCCCAATCGGCCATAGCACAATGGTAAATGCATGAAGATGCATGTATAACTATATTATAAATATTAACATTTTTATTATATACCCTCAATAGAGAGTTAGGAACATACTTAGACATGCTTGAATATTATTTTGTAGGAATGAATAACATATACATCCTTAACTTCTAAGAGTAGAACCACTTATGGATTAGCATTACGTTCATGTACCGTTACTTGGATCATGCCCAAAGGAAAGAAGGGATAGACTTAACATACCTGAGTCTATTCTCTTAACAATCCCTCTAACACACGTTAATTGCGATAAAATAAGTGACGGCAAGATCGGAGTAGAGAAAAATCTGTATGATATTCTTGAGAAAGATTGCACCATACTCCCTTATAATTGCAAAATCTCACGTTGTTTTGAATTGTTGAAGATCTTATCCTGCTTATGTGACTTACGTTAATAACACACAAACATTTACGTCTGAATTCTTATCAGATGCACATAAAGAATGAGTTTGTGACTTAATTCAAATGAATATATGACTCTTCTTTATTATATGGAATGACTCACGTTCTTAAGACACTGCAAAATCCTACATCTCAATTCTTGCCACATAATATAATGACTTTAAGAGTCACCATTCCCATAAGGTAAGGCTGCCACGTTAATCTTTATCCCAAAGACTTTAATTTCCTAGTTAATCTTACCACCAAAATCATTAAGTAATCCAATTATCTACATAATTAAGAATTATCTCAAATTACTTAAAATATTTCTTACTTGTAACACACTTTATGTACCCTACTATCATAGTCATGTGGTACCATATAAAAAAATACATACACTATTATTTCATTAAAACATCCATGTAAAAATACATATATTTTCTCAACTTATAATTTTCTTAATCTCATATAAAGAGTACAATTTTTCGTACGCTTAATTCTTAAAATGGTAAAAAGATAACCGTCTTTTCTTGTGAAAAAAATAATTTCTATCTTTACAATAAAGAAAATCTCATAAACTTTCTCATATTATGTGTATAATTTATCATATCCGAAAATAGTAATAATGGTAACTATCCAAAATTATACTTATAAAATTTTTACTAAAATACTCCACTTAAAAGAAAATACCACACTAACATCATATCTAACGGTATCATGGTTGTAAACTTACAGGGTCTCATAATGTCTTAAACCCTCTATAACCTCCTAATAGGCATAATCCCTTCGAACTCATGTGGATTTGCTACGACACATCCTAATGCTAAGGTACGGGATGTAACATCCTTCCCCCCTTTAGAAACATTTGTCCTCGAATGTTAACTCTTTGAGATTTTCTATACTTTCGCTGGGATCTCCTCTGTATACTTAACTAAAACCCAACCTCTATCTGAGCTCTGGACTATTCACAACCTTTTGTACTTGAGTATCTCGTATCTTATTCACATTTTTCTTACTTATCTATTAATATCACATTGTATATTCTGTTTCTTTCATAACCTCCCTTCCACATAGGTGGAAATCACGCTTTAAAGATCTACTGTGATACCTGCAACTCTGATGCATACAAAATCTAGAGAAAGTTTCATATTGAATTCTTACGACTCAGCCCTATGGCACGATTTGGAAACAAAAGAAAGGTAACATTTCCTAAATGCCCTATAGCCTCTCAATTATAAATGTGGCACGCAACACACCCATAAGTGAGCCTCTACTAGGCACGGCTTTGCAGACACCCTAGGACACGACCTGCTCTGATACCACTTTGTCACGCGCCAAACCTGGGGAGGCATGACTGGCACCCGGTGCCGCACTGGCCCGAGCGAACCACACTGTAACTTATTTTTTTTGTTCTTACTATCATGGGACAACATGGCCACAACTCATAATGTATGACTATAAGTGGGAAAACACTGTATCACTGAACCATTTTTCTTAAAACATGAATACATATGGGCCATCAAGGCCTCAGACATACTATACAAAATAAACATTTGTGTACAAAGCCTCTAAGATTATTTGACATCAAATGGGACAGGGTACCGACCTACCCATAATTCTGTGGAAAACCTTTGACATGATGACTCATTGACTCGGCTGCACTCCGAATGAGGTGGAGTCTTACCGATCCTTCGCTGAATGCAAACTTCGTCTATTATGAGGGATCGTCAAACTTATTATCTATACCTCCAGGCATGAATGCAGCATGCCCAACAAAAAGTCGTCAGTACGAATAATGTACTGAGTATGTAAGGCAGAATTGAAACATAACATTAAGTCAACATTAGTTAAAGACATATAAGAGTCAACCTGAAACTCCGAAGTGCCACCGTATATGCATACTTATTGTACTTAAATATATAATGATTATCTTTGCGACTATTATCCATATCGTATGATGCATGACTGCCCAACTGATCAGTGGTAACTGCCCGAGCGGCTTAGCACAATGGTAAATGTATGACTTCCCGATCGGCCGTAGCTCGGTGGTAAATGAGTAACTTCCCAACCTGCCGTTGCACGGTGGTAAATTAATATGCATGACTGCCTAACTGCCCGTAGCACGGTGGTAAATGAATATCCATGACTGCCCAACTGGTCGTAGCACGGTGGTAAATGCATGAAGATGCATGTATCACTATATTATAAATATTAACATCTTTATTATATATCTCAATAGAGAGTCAGGAACATACTTAGACATGCTTGAATATCATTTTACAAGAATGAATAACATAGACATCCTTAACTGCTAAGAGTAGAACCACTTATGGATTAGCATTAAGTTCACATATCGTTACTGTTGATACCCAATTTTTCCTCAAATTCTTTTCAAACTTGCAGATAAGCTTTGAAAATCACTCTTTGTAATAATGAATATTTTCCCTATTTTTTCCCCTATTTTTATTAAATTATTTTTTATGTTTGTTTGCTATTTTATATTTAAATAATTGATCTTAAATTATGTTATAAATAATTTTAAAACATTTCCAGCTCGGTATGTCATTTTTTTATCATTTGTATTTGTTAGGATTCAATAATTTCATAAATTGGCCAATCGGGCATTATTTAGCTACAATTACAATGATTTTGCAATCATAACCCAATTCCACACTTTATGTTATTTTAATTCGATAATTAGTCATTTTTTATATTTAATATTGTTTAATTACCTTAATTTCATTTATTTAAACTCAATTTCATTTTTGTATAATTATTGGCTATTTATTTAATTATTTATCTATTTTTGGTGTATTTAATATCTAGCCACCTTTTATTTAAAAACTAGCCTAATTAAATACCCAAGACCCAAACCAAATCCGCCCCAGCCCAATCCTAATCCTTACCCGGCCCAACCCCTAATTAAATCTGAGCCGTTGATCAAATAAGATCAACGACCCAGATCCCCCCTTTCCTAAATTAACTCTCACCTAACCCCCCTCCCCGTCTCATTTTCGAGACTCCTCACTCTCTCTCTTCGTCTCTTCCTCTCCTCCTCTCTATAGAACCTTCTGGGTTCTTCTTCTTCTCCGATGGCCTCCACCGTCTCTTCGGCCACCTCCAGTCTCACCCCTTTCGACTACCAGCCGCCATGACCCCTCTTTCTCCAGTCTACTTCATATCTGAGACCTTCAGTGGTCTTTACCATGCCCAACAACTACTGGGGTTGCTTCTTGGTTGGTTTTTCGGCCACCTCCGGTGGGGTTTTGACGCGATCATGCCATAACTACCACTATCTCTGAGTTTCACATTAGGTTCTTCTACTTTCTCCGATATCTCTGAAACCCTAACTTTTGAACCTTTTGATTTTTCTTAGATCTACACTGAATCTGGGTTTATTACTAGTATTATTACACTCATTCTCGAAGATTTTTCGTTTTAAACAAGTTCTACTTAGGGTTTCTAAAGTTTTTTCTTCAAACAACTTTCTCAAAGTTCCAGTGACTTTTCTCGCATGCTTAAGTGTTTACAACTTTGAATCATGGCTTGTTATGTTAAAACTTTAGTTTTAACACTTCTTTAAATCTTTAGTATGTCTTCTCTTTTGATTTGTACGTGTGTCTGTTTTCCCATGAGTGATTCCTGCTTCTTTGTGATTGCTGCTTCGCTGTGCTACTGAGTCTTTGATTTTGTCGCTTCTTATGCTTGAATCGGTGTTATCTTGAATCCCTGAATGATTGTAAGTAGTACTGCATTGTTTTCTATACGCTGATACACGAGACATTCCCTTAATTAGTATCAATTTCGAATCCCTGATTTTGTGTTGATACTTGTCCTGATTTCCGACTACTTCCTTTGGTTTACAACTTCAAATTATTTTATTACCTTATTATGTGATCGACTACTCTATTAATTGACTGTTACTGTCGTTTCTTTAATTAAACCCTAAGTACCTAGCCCTGATTACTTACGCTATACTTAAGGTATTTTGAATGATTTCCTTATGTGAATTGTTTCCTTATTTGCCACTTTTCCCTTTGTCTTTGAAATGTCTCCCTTAATTAAGGGAAGACTTGGCTTGACTCTTATTTTACTAATTCCTAGTTCTTACCATTACTGAACTACATTGATCCTTCTTGCCTTATATATCACCGATTCTTACCGTTTGAATCAAATCCCTTGGCTTAAGGGAGTACCTGCCTTAATTTCCTGATTTAATTGATTTCGAGTTCTTCAATTACTACTTGACTTGATTTTTACCTTATTCATTACTTGTTTTTCAACTATATATACTTTACCTTCACTCTTAACTAGAAAAAACACTGAGATTCATACCGAAGACACTGAAACATTGCACAACACACACAGCAATACACACTATTCTCTCTTGTGCTCTTGCTCTCTTTCTTTCTCTGTTCTACTGTTGTTCCCTGTTCTTGTCTCTTAGTAGCCGGCTGTAAGCCAGGGCTGCTATTGTGCTCATACTTGGCTCTTTCATTCTGCTGTGCTCTCTTGTTATTGGTATGTCCTAATTAATTTCAAAGTTCCAAACCAATGTGGTTATTACTACTTCAGTATGTCATGTTCTTAATTGTTCTCTACCTATGCTTCTACTGTTTTGCATGCAATTAATGCCCTGTTTTCCTGTTGATACTTGCTAAGTTTATCTCTTTACATGCTTATGATTAAGTCTATACTTGCTTTACCTATTCTTGTATACACCTGCTAGGCCATCTCTTTCCTATTCAAGTATCAAGTGTCCCTGATTCCCCTGAACCTTTATCTGTTATTACTACTTATGACTTACATGCTTATGGCTATCGTTCGCTCCTCATCTTACTAGTGCTACATGTATTCTGTTATTGCCTACTATTATGTCTAAATTCGACCATTTCTTGGTCCCTTGAATCTCTTTGATTTTGTGTACTCATGCTTAGTGAGTTTTCATAAGTCTCTGTATCTCTTGGTGTTATTATGTGATCTATTTTCCCCTTTGCCCCATTATCCTTGTGTGTAATCCTGTACTGCTGAACTTTTGATTAATGTTTCTGTTTGTTTTAAGTTAATCTTTCAAAAACAACTCTCCAGTTTTGAAAACTCTTTTCTTAAACTATGAACTTTCCTCTCTTCCCTGCACTTCACACTACTCTTAGAAAATTAGGTCCTACCCCCTTCGTGTGAGCATTGCCTTGAGTACCCCTGAGTACTCATTGAACTTTGACACACAAGGCTGGTAACTCTACACTGCACTTGTTAAAATCTTGGCAATTTTCTTGGGTGCTGGTATTGGCCAGGGATCCATTGGGCCCCTTGGGAGCTTTGCCGCACCCAGGCCATTAAGGCTGTGAAACTCGAAAGGAGTGAGGCTGGGAGATTGGGCCGATTGAAGGCTCCCTATAGAATAACTTCTTATTTTCCTTTTTCATTACTGTAATTCATTTATTATTGGTTTGTAATAATTTGTAAACGAATAATTGGGGCTGGATAGTGAATATGGGGGAGGGGGGGTTATGCATGCTTAGCTTAATAATGGGTAGAAAACATGCTTATAGGGTTTATTTATCTACATGTGCAATAGATAACCTGCCTAAGACATGCATCTCATGCATTAGAAATCCTTCTTTAGGTCCTCTACTTTCAGCATGTTATTATACTCATTTTGTAACCATGATCACAGTTAATAACAAGTTAATAAACGGTCATAAAGCATTACCACTGCATTCTTCATCTAGAAAGCATGTTCTTAGGGTACCCCTATGTGCATTAGATATCATGTCCTTAGGACTTCTTATCTGTTCGAATTACAGTATTTGAACGCCTAATTAGCATGTTAATCTAATAACCTTGTTGAAATATGGCTAAGTGGTTTAAAACGCTTCTGCAAAGTATACTATCCTGCGTGTCTAATCAAAATCAAATATGCATGTTCACCCTTCAAAATAAGTAGGCAATGTGTACAACTCCTAGGCAAACCATATGCCTAACATGTATAAAAATCAAATCGATTGTGCTTTGTTTGCTATCGTTGAAACTGACCAGCCCCCCTTTAAACATTTTTGAACTCTGCTGCTCCCACTCTTATTTTGCCTCTCTGAAGCTCACTCTACTTTTACCAAAAACTCCCGCTCTATTTTAAAATAATTTTGAAGTTGTGCATTTTACTTCTCATTACTGATTTCCTGATTCCCGTTCCATTATGTCTTCCAACTATTAGGTTTCAAAGTTACTTCATTATGCAAAAATCATTCTATCTCTGAATACTTGTTGAACTATTTTCTAAAAGCGACTTATTAAGGTCTTATGAACTACTGGATTCTCACACTCATTTTTTTGATTACTGAATTTTAAAAAAACATTCCTATTTCGACTACTGGTTTTCTGAAAGCTATCTTTCCTTTTACTGGAAAATTTTAAAATTACTGTATACTTCTAACTTCTCAAGCTGCTGCGTTTCTGAAAATCAATCATCTCTTTTTATTATTTAATCTTAACTGAACCTTCTGCTTTCACTGCTAAGTTGCTAAAATATATCCTTGTGAAACTTACTTCAGCATTCCTGTTTTTAAACTCCCATCTTTGAGACCTTAAATGTGTTTGAGACGTGCTACCTACGTGTTTACTTGTGGAGGGATCTGTGAGCCCCGTATCTGCCCTTATGTGTTCCCCATATCTGTAGTCCTATTTGTTTTACATGTCGCTTGGAATTTTATCCTTTTAAACCTAGGAGTTCAGCCTAGTACTCACCTTGTAGGATTAGTAGTCCTAAATACCCTCCAGGACTTATAGAATAGGACGGGTAATAGCACGCAATAAGCATTCGTGACCAACACACGCGTTTTAAATAACCTTCGCGGGGTGGGAAGGGTAGAATACAAATATGATGACCGAATACCACGTTTAGCCGTCTCTTCGAGGTGTGACATACCGGGTATTGCATTTATGTGATCCGTATTACTTTAAACCTAGGACAGTTCTTTTCAAATGTTTATTCTAATGCTTTCTCCAAAACTTTTAAAGACTTTCATGCTTGTTTGAAATCCCCTCTTATATGAAGCTTACTTGCTATTTGTTCACCGTCCAAATTCACAAAACTTCTTGGCTGGGACCCACAGTTGTGGATCTTGAGGGGTGTCTAACACCTTCCCCTTGGGATAATTTCAAGCCCTTACCCAATCTCTGGGAATGCAAACTAGTTCATCAGTTATCAACTCTAGGTGCCCTAACGCACCATAAAAATCGGTAGGTGGCGACTCTTCCTTAAACCCTTTCTTTTAAGGAGTTGTCCTGAATGTCATAAAACCCGATCTCTCCGTACCTAACCCGTGCGATAGAAAAAGGGGGCGCAACAACATGGCGACTCTACTGGGGACTTTCTCTAGGCTTATACCGTTACAAGTTGTCTTGTGAATTTGGAATTTATTCTGTTTAAATGCTTACACCCTTTCCTATCCCCATTACATGTTATTAATTGTTAAATCTGCAAGTATTTATTTGTCTAAGCAAAACTGACATATCTTCATGTTTTCTTTGTAACCGCTTTCCATTATAACTGTTGTATTTCCTTTCTTTACCGCTTTCCTCAACGTGAAAATACATGCCTATTTGTTTAAATGATATTTATTTGCATATCATACTCCGCATTCATATTCCACTCGTGCCGAACAAAAATCCTATAGCAACGCCTACAATGAGTGGTTGCGCTATTCCAATATTATCACCTCCTAAATTCGGAAAGGCGTATTTGTGGTAAAACTAGTCGATCAGCGGTGCAGTCGACAGTTCCGTGCCTTTCCCCCTTGAGCTGTCCGCTCAAGGGTACCAGTCTAAAACCCCAATAGAAACCTTACTCTATTGTATGTTGCATGCATCATGGTCAAACCTAGCCAGGCTAACGTGTTGTCCGCACAATAGCCTTTAAGATAGCCTTGTCCAAAGTCCATTGGGTTTCCCTGGAACCCAAAAGGACGCCTTCACGTTCTGTGCATTTATTTGGAGAACTTAAATGCTCATGCTAATTATTGATGTTAAATAGTCGAGTCTGGTGGGGGTAAGGGCCTAACCTGTTTACTTTGCAGAGATGAGGCACGAGGTCCCCAGATTCGGCATGGTCACCAACATCCACCCAATACTTCTGAATTGGTGGGAAGACTTGCACTCAAGTGACAAAACAGCAGTCAGAAAAAACCTGGGCAACTTGCCCTCTCTCTTGGACATTCAGCCTAATAACATGGTGATAGAGGCTTCCACCTTATTCTGGGACTGTGATGGGTCGGTTTTTCGATTTGGGAACAATGAAGATGACACCGCTGCTAGAGGAGATAGGGGGTTTAGCTGGTTTGCCTTGGGAGTCTCAAGGGTTATTGATGCCTAAAAACCGAACAGGCCGGGGTTTTCTCAAGATGATGGGACTCAAGAAGAATCCAAATCTAGTCTGCTTGGAAAACTCGTACATCCCCTTTGACTACTTGTACGAGAGGTATGGCCGTAGTCAGTCTTACTGCACATATCAGAAAGAATTTGCCCTCACCTCTCTAGGACACATTCACCGCCGGGTATTCGTCTTCATATTCTGCTTTTTGGGATTGATGGTCTTCCCGACAAAGAAGGGGAGAATCCACACCAGACTGGCTATGGTTACCAAGACTTTGATGGAGGGGATCGACAGACAAGATTTCACCATTGTACCTATGATCATTGCCGACATATACCGAGCCTTGGAGCACTTTCAATGAGGAGCGAAACATTTTGAGGGTTGCAACCTGCTACTCCAGCTCTGGCTCACTGAGCATCTGCAAAAGGGTGACTACCGTCAAGACATACATAGGAGAGTTTGGGATGATCATATTTCTTTCCATCATCCAAAGCGTATGAACTACATCCCGGACATGTTTGCACAACCAGAGAATGACAGTGGATGGGTCGAGTTATTGGAAAATCTGACCGAAGATCAGATCCAATGGATGTTCGAGTGGTTCCCGACCGACAAATTCATCATTCGGACTAGAGACACTCCGTTCCTAATATTGATTGGTCTTAGAGGGACATACCCTTACGTCCCGATTCGAGTTATGAGGCAGGCAGGGAGGAAGCAAGTCATACGAAGGGTCGAGAAAATGATTCATCTCAGAGCGGACTTCCAAAATGATGACAAACCTCACAAGTGTCAAGCTTAGCAATTGTGACACTGCAGGATCCGGTTGGAGAAGGATACTATCGAGCCCGACAGGTATCACGCTGGTTGCTCTCCTTATTATCTGGGATTGTTGGAAGATAACTGGGGAGGAAGTATTGAGCCAGGGTTCGCTCGAGGACATAGGGTCATAGATGAGAAAGCCGAGGAAACAACTAGACTCAACCAGCTTCGCAAAAGGCTCCGTGACTGTGAGGAAGACCATCACAAAATCCACATAGCCAACAAGAAGCTGATCGAGGAATGGAAGGGCATGGTCATCACTTCCACCCAAAGGCTAGCACACTTGGAACGAGGCATAGTTGAACTGGAGGAGAAGTTCCTTAGGAGGATCGAGACCTGTCAGAAGACCGAGGAAGCTGAAACGGTAATTCGAGCCAGAACCTATTTACTGCTGGGACTCCACGAGATGGGAATGTTGATCAAAGCAAGTAGAGATGCCGAGTCTGGGGAAGGTCCTCCTGGGACCAAGTAGATAGGATTTGTCTTCACTTTGCTTTTGATGTAACAAGGCCACTGGCCATTAGTGACATTTTATATTTTCGCATTCTTAGAGTCAAGTTGGATTCGTCTATTTTATTATCAATAAAATGAGGCATTTAGTATTTTAATTTCTCAAAATTAATTTGTCGCTAGGCCTACCTCGGGCTCAATAGGCTCCCCAACTTAGGATGCGTTTTACATTTTGCATTACGTGTTTAAATTAGGGCACTATTCTTCATAATCCTCACTAACTTCACTACCTTTTTGTTTTTCTTTAGTTATCCCCCTTCCCCAAAGGTTAGTTCGTGCACTCTGACATCAATAACTTATTGCACAAGATCAAAGGGCCCTCCTCCTACTACTCCTCCCAGTCCTCCTAAAGGAAAAAAGCAAGGGTAAAACTAAGATGGCAGATGCAAGCGGTACTAGAAAAGACAACATGGATGAACATGTTGAGATCACTGATGATCAGGGTATTCAGGTTCTGCACGAGGGTATGTCTCCACTAGAGAAGAAGCTGCTAAAGTTCCAAGAGGAACTTGATCAAGTCAAGAACTTGGCCCACTTATCATTCTCCCTCAACGTCCCAGACGTTCACTTCCCAAATGCCCCGAACCCCACTTTACCACAAAACATCCCCAAACAACCCAATCACCCCAAAGATCCAGTTCCACCAGCACAACGCAACACATGTCACTACAACACTCCGCCTTTCCAGGATCAGACGAGAGACCACTTCCAGGCTTACGATAATCCCATTTATGTGGAAACCGTAGCTCATTCCACACCGCATACCCATGAGTCCGACGAGAAGGATAAGCTTATCAGAAATCTGGCCGAGGAACTCAAGAAATTGACCAACCGAGTTCAGGGCGTCGAAAGAGTTAAAGGGATTGAGGGGTTGAACTATGAGGATCTTTGCATACAGCCCGATGTTGAACTGCCCGAGGGGTACAAACCTCCTAAGTTCGAGATGTTCGATTGTACTGGTGATCCAAGAATCCATCTGAGGACTTACTGCGACAAATTGGTCGGCGTGGGGAAAGATTAAAGGATCCGCATGAAACTCTTCATGAGGAGTTTGAAAGGTGATGCGCTATCCTGGTACATCAACCAGGATCCAAAGAAATGGACCAATTGGGTGAGCATGGCTACGGACTTCATGGATAGATTCAGATTCAACACGGAGAATGCACTAGATGTGTTCTACATCCAGAACTTGAAGAAAAAACCAACAGAGACCCTTCGCGAGTATGCTACTCGTTGGAGGTCAGAAGCTGCCAAGGTCAGTCCGACCTTGGAAGAGGAACAAATGAAGAAATTCTTTGTACGCGCTCAGGATCCTCAATATTATGAGCGGCTGATGATGGTCGAGGGGCACAAGTTTTCTGATATCATCAAGCTGGGAGAGCGAATCGAGGAAGGCATCAAAAATAGTATGGTTACTAATTTTGAAGCCTTACAAGCTACCAATAAAGCTCTGCAATCCAGTGGTGTGTCCAAGAAGAGGGATGTAGGAGCCGTGATGGTGGCACAACAAGCCAAGTCCCCTCCCAAATACCAAGTATACCCCGCACCTTCCTTCACGCACCAACCAGCTCCAAGCTACCAAGCACCCTGACCTCAATACCAAACACCCTCACCTACCTACCAAGCTCCACCACCCACATATCAGCCTACCTTGCCCAGATACTCCCAACCAACTCCCGTCTATAATGCCTACAATTCCCAACCTTCTCACTACCAATCACCACCTAATCGCCAAAACTTCCCAAGACCTCGCCCAAACTTCGACCGTCGTCCACCAAAACAGTATACCGCCATAGCTGAACCCATTGACCAATTATACAAAAAGCTCAAAGTCGCCGGTTATGTCACACCCATTCCTGCTGTCGCCCTTGAGAACCCTTCTCAGTGGGTCAACCCAAACAAAACCTGTGCTTACCACTCCGGCATGAAGGAACACACCATCAAGGAATGCCGTTACTTGAAGGACAAGATACAGACCCTCATAGATAACAAGATCATTGTAGCCAAGGACCCTGCTCCTAATGTTCACAATAATCCGCTGCCTGACCATAAAGGTGGTGTCCACATGATTGAGGTTGAAGATGACTGGGATCCCGAGGGATCAATTGGGCTAATTGCCGAGGGTGATCCGAAGAAGCCTGTAATTACTCTTAATCCGATCGTGGTCCAGATGCAGCCATCTGAGGAAGCTGAGGTAAACATGTCCATTCCACTTGAGTTTGAATCGAGACCACCCGCCAAAGGAAAGGCCCAGGGCCGATCGAAGTCAAGTTTGTACGACCGCTCGAAGTTGCAGTCCGACCATCTATAACATATACTCCGGCAGGAATAAGAATGACCACACCTATTTCAGTGGCAATGTCAATAATGGCACCCTTTTACTCAGACGCCATTCCATGGGACTATACCGCTGAAGCAAGGAGGAAAGGTAAAGTCAAGTCTGAAGAAGCCATCGCTGCACAGGGTATGACGAGAACTGGCAGAGTTTATACCCCTGAACATTTTGGCCGAGTCTAGCAAGCAGTCCAACAACCGTCCCCCCATCATTGAAACAAGTTCAGACGATCGGTGGAGAAAGATACAAGCCAAGGAATACTCAATCCTCGACCAGTTGAACAAAACGCCAGCTCAGATATCCATCATCTCCCTGTTACAAAACTCTGAAACTCAAAGGAGTGCTTTTCTAAGGGTTCTGAGTGAAGCATACGTACCAGACAATATCACCAGTGGGGAAATGGCCAACATGGTAGGCCAGGTACTGGAAAGTCACAAGATCACTTTCCATGAAGATGAGCTGCTGCCCGAAGGACTAGGGCATAACAGAGCACTACACATCACGGTGCAATGTGAGGATCATTTCATTACAAGGATCCTAATTGATGGGGGTTCCAGCCTCAACATCTGTCCGCTGGTCACGCTCAAGAAGTTGGGAAAACGTCTACATGAGATAAAGGAAGGAGAGATCAACGTAAAAGCCTTCGATGGTTCGCAGAGGTCCACCATGGGAGAAATCACCTTATGCTTACAAATGGGACCAACTTGGTTCGATGTAGATTTCCAAGTGATAGATGTGCTTGCGTCCTACAACTTGTTGTTGGGATGACCTTGGATCCACGCGGCTGGGGCCGTAGAATCAACCCTACACCATGCTGTGAAGTTTTAATGGAATAACCAAGAGGTAATCATTCATGGATACGGTAGCAACCATATCTACGGTCGCCAGACCTTTTTGTTCATCGATGGAAGGAGGAAGTTGGGTGGAGAAATCTACCACAACGTTGAACGTGTTAACGACATTGACAAGGACAAGTGGTGGGGAAGTAAGACCGAAAGCATATTGAACTGGCAAGGGTACGAGCCGGGTAAAGGGCTCGGTAAGAATCTCCAAGGAATAACAAAGCCAATAACACTCAAGAAGCACGGTACCACTTTCAGTCTAGGGTACGGGTACACTTGGAAGGAGTTCAAGGACTGTTCGCCACCATGGCGTGGCCCCTACTACCCATTTGAGCAGCCAATACCCCACATAGAGCAGACTTTCCAGCCAGCTGACATCACATATGGTACAGACGAGGAGGAGGGGCTAGCGGCAATAAGGGATCTATTTCAGGATGAAGAGGACATGGACTGCTGTGTCATTCTTGAAGAGGACAACCAAAGCCCGTCGAGCCTCGGGGTAGCAAGGCTAACAAAACAAGCATTATTTACAGTGTACTTATTTAAAAAAAAATTCTTCTCGCATTTTAATTTCTGCAAGAAAGAGCTCCCATGTTTAAACAATTATTTAATTTATCAAAGAATTTCCAGTTTATTTGTAAATCTTATATTTACTTGCTACTGCTTTCCTCCCCATTACTTTATTTTACAAAACATTTCTATTACTTATCTTGATGAACCGACGACTGTGACCTGCAATGAGGCAACACAACAAATGGATTCCGAGTCAGACGAGGATGAAATACCTAAGGATAGAGGTCGAGAACTTTGAGAATAGACCTAAGTCTAATTTGGACGAGACTAATGTCGTCAACCTGGGAAACGCAGAGATCGTCAAAGAAACAAGCATCAGCATTCATCTGTCGCCGTCAGAAAAGGAGGAATATACGGAATTCTTAAAGGAATATGAGGACATATTCGCCTGGTCATATGGAGACATGACTAGCCTTAGTACATCTATTGTGGCCCATAAGCTGCCAACCAATCCAACATGCCCTCCAGTGAAGCAAAAGCTCAGGAAGTTCAAACCAGACATGAGCTTGAAAATCAAAGAAGAGGTCACCAAACAGATCAACGATGGGGTTCTCCGAGTGGTCGAATATCCTACATGGTTAGCTAACATTGTGCCTGTACCAAAGAAAGACGGGAAGGTCAGAGTCTGCATCGACTACCGGGATCTCAACCGGGCCAGTCCAAAAGACGACTTCCCCCCTGCCAAACATACACATCTTAATTGATAACTGTGCCAAGCACGAGCTGTAGTCCTTTGTAGATTGTTTTGCTGGTTACCATCATATTTGGATGGACGAGGAAGATGCTGAGAAAAAGGCATTCATTACGCCGTGGGGAGTGTATTGCTACAAGATGATGCCATTTGGTCTGAAGAATGCAGGAGCCACTTACATGAGGGCTATGACTACTATATTCCATGATATGATTCACAAGGAGATCGAGGTATACGTGGACGACGTCATCATCAAATCAAAGAAAGTTGCTGATCACATGGAAGATTTGAGAAAGTTCTTCAACAGGTTAAGGAAATACAATCTGAAACTTAACCCCGCAAAGTATGCATTCGGGGTTCCTGCTGGCAAGTTGCTAGGGTTCATTATCAGTCGTCGAGGAATAGAGCTAGATCCATCAAAGGTCAAATCCATCCAAGAATTGTCGCCACCAAGGAACAAGAAGGATGTTATGAGCTTTCTGGGAAGGCTCAATTATATCAGCCGATTCATAGCCCAGTCTAGCGTCATTTGTGAACCAATTTTCAAGATGTTGAGAAACGATGCTGCCACCAAATGGACTGAGGATTGTCAAAAGGCCTTCGACAGAATCAAAGAGTATCTCTCAACACCACCAGTCTTGGTACCTTCAGAGCCGGGTAGACCTATATTACTCTACCTTGCCGTGTTAGATGGAGCTTTCGATTGCGTTCTCGGGCAACATGACGAAACAGGGAGGAAAGAGCAAGCAATTTACTACATCAACAAGAAGTTTACTCCATATGAGGCACGATATTATCTACTAGAACGCACTTGTTGTGCTTTGACTTGGGTCGCACATAAGCTGAGGCATTATTTCTGTGCCTTCACAACGTACCTCATATCGAGGATGGATCCGCTAAAGTACATCTTTCAGAAGCCCACTGGCAAGCTAGCTAAATGGCAAATCCTGTTAAGTGAGTTCGACATCATTTACGTAACTCAGAAGGCGGTCAAGGGACAAGCAGTAGCCGATCATCTTGCTGAAAATCCTGTGGACGGAGAATACGAACCATTGAAAATGTATTTCCCCGATGAAGAAGTGTCATTCGTAGGAGAGGACATTGCAGAATCCTACGACGGTTGGAGGATGTTCTTTGATGGGGCCGCAAACTTCAAAGGTGTGGGTATTGTCACACCTCCTTTTTACTACCCCGTGAAGGGTTGTCATACCTTGTGCCCAGGATCTCCATAACCCAATCTCTTCGCCAAGCCACTGACCTTGTTCGGTTTGTGGTGCCGCGAGGGGTTTTCACCAACAGACCTCTCTCATTTGTACATCTCTCAACTCACTGTCGCCCTACGGTGCCAGTGAAGGTTTTCACCAATAAGACTCTCTCATTTTTAATTTCTCTCAGCTTACCATCGCCTTACGGTGCCCGTGAAGGTTTTCACCAATAAGACTCTCTCATTTAATTTCTCTCAGCTTACCATCGCCTTACGGTGCCTGTGAGGGTTTTCACCAATAAGACTCTCTCATTTATTTGTCTTCCTTTGTACGGAACGCAGTGTTGCCCCTGGTGCGAATCATACCTCTGTCTCGCTTGACTTGGCAATCTCGAATATTGGTCGGAAGGTCTTTCTTTGGACCGTAATGCGGGCTTTTGGATAGGGTCAGAAAGGAAGGATAAAGGCTCAAAACAAATTAAGTGGGTTCACAATTACAACTTTTGTAATAAGATCTTTTATGTAGCCACAACTTCTGCCCCAGTTTCTTTGTCTGGGGCTTTTGAACTTTTATTTGGATGAGACCGAACCGTGAGGCTGCCTACGTATCCTTAAAAGGAATCAGGCCGAACATAGTTCATGTCATAGGAATTGCTTTGTTGTTGTTGTTACTTTTCTCTTTTTCTCTTCTTTCTCTTTTCCTTTTTTTTTCCACTCTTTTTCATTCTTTCTTTCCCTTTTTTTTTCTTTTCTTCTTTTCCTTCTTTATTTAACTTTTGTGTCCGTGTTTCTGAACTTTGCTACTGATTCCAAAAGAGGGGTATGAAATGAAATAAATAATGCTCAAAGGGGTAACAAAGGGTAAAGTGTTTAGATAGTGGAATAAAATGCCTTCGTCATTCCAATCTTCAAAACATGCCAAGTACAAACAAACACAATTTAAACCAGAGAAATCATACATAATATCTTTTGACTGCATCAGAATTGATAGACATATCTACACATTTTCCTTCTATATCTGTTAAATACAAAGCACCATTGGACAACACTCTCGTTACGATGAACGACCCTTGCCAATTTGGGGCGAACTTGCCTTTTGCTTCAGCCTGATGTGGAAGGAGGCGTTTCAATACTTGCTGACCTACCTCAAATTTCCGAGGACGCACATTTTTGTTGTATGCTCTTGCCATTCTCTTTTGATACAACTGGACATGACACACTGCTGCCAATCCTTTTTCGTCAATCAAACTCAATTGCTCCAAACGGGCTTTGACCCACTCATCATCATCAATTTCGGCTTCAGCAACTATCCGAAGAGATGGAATTTCAACTTCCGCGGGTATCACTGCTTCAGTACCATATACCAATGAATAAGGAGTTTCGCTTACTGAAGTGAGAACAGTAGTGCGATAACCTAACAAAGCAAAAGGCAACTTCTCATGCCATTGCCTGGAACCATGCACCATTTTCCGAAGTATTTTCTTTATGTTCTTGTTGGCTTCCTCAACAATTCCATTTGCCTTGGGGCGATATGGAGTGGAATTCCGATGAGTAATCTTGAACTGTTGGCACACTTCTTTCATCAAATGACTGTTAAGATTAGCACCATTGTCTGTGATTATTACTTTGGGGATTCCGAATCGACAAATGATATTTGAATGAACAAAGTCAACCACTGCCTTCTTGGTCACAGATTTGAAAGTTTTAGCTTCGACCCACTTAGTGAAATAGTCAATGGTCACCAGAATGAACCTGTGCCCGTTTGATGCCGCGGGCTCAATTGGTCCAATGACATCCATGCCCCAAGCAACAAAGGGCCACGGTGCGGACATTGTGTGCAACTCAGATGGTGGAGAGTGAATCAAGTCTCCATGTACCTAGCATTGATGACACTTGCGCACGAATCTGATGCAATCTCGTTCCATGGTGAGCCAATAATACCCTGCTCGAAGAATCTTCTTTGCCAGAACATACCCGCTCATATGCGGCCCACAAACTCCAGAATGTACCTCGGTCATGATAGTCGTGGCTTGCTTAGAATCGATGCACCTCAATAGCCCAAGATCTGCAGTTCTTTTGTACAAAACCCCCTCGCTCAAGAAAAATCCACTAGCCAAACGTCAAATTGTTCTCTTTTGATCACCTGTGGCTTGCACCGGATATACCCCCATCCTGATGTACTCCCCATGGAACCATGGTTCACCATCGAGTTCCTCTTCAATCACATTACAGTAAGCATGCTGGTCCCGAACTTGAATATCCAGAGGGTCGAAATAAGCTTTGTCCGGGTGGTGCAACATTGACGCCAAGGTAGCCAAAGCATCGACAAACTAATTATGGATCCTTGGAATATGCCTGAACTCTATTGATCGAAACCGCTGACAAAGATCATCCAAACATTGTCGATACAGTATGAGCTTTAAATCCCGTGTCTCCCATTCTCCTTGAATCTGGTGTACCAGGAGGTCTGAGTCTCCCAAGACCAAAACTTCCTAGACTCCCATGTCTACAGCTAACCTCAATCCCAAAATGCATGCCTCGTACTCAGCCATGTTGTTGGTACAAAAGACACGAAGCTGGGCTGTTACAAGGTAGTGATGCCCTATTTTCGATTTGAGTACTGCCCCTATTCCGACACCTTTCATGTTAGCGGCTCCATCAAAGAAAAGTTTCCAGCCTGGTCTTCCAACCTGCTCCACCTCGTCAATATGCATCACCTCTTTATCCGGAAAATAAGTTCGCAATGGTTCATACTCTTCGTCGACCGGGTTCTCGGCCAAATGATCGGCCAATGCTTGGGCTTTCATCGTGGTCCGAGTCACATAGACAATGTCAAACTCTGTGAGCAAAATCTGCCACTTCGCAAGTCTTCCTGTGAGCATAGGCTTCTGAAATATATACTTTAAAGGATCCAGGCGAGAGATGAGGTAAGTAGTGTAGGACGACAGATAATGCTTCAGCTTTTGTGCCACCTAAGTCAGGGCGCAACATGTCCTTTCAAGGGGAGTGTACTTAACCTCATAGGATTTGAATTTCTTGCTGAGATAACATATGGCTTTCTCCTTCCTGCGTGTGATGTCATGTTGACCCAACACACAGCTAAACGATTTGTCCAAGACCGTCAGATAAAGAATTAAAGGCCTCCCGGGTTCCGGCGGGACCAACACATGTGGGTTTGACAGATACTCCTTGATTTTATCAAACGCCTCCTGGAATTCATCAGTCCATTTGACCGCAACATCCTTCTTCAACAACTTAAAGATGGGCTCACAAGTTGTCGTGAGTTGAGCAATAAATCTGCTGATGTAGTTTAAACGCCCGAGCAAACTCATCACCTCAGTTTTGTTCCCTGGAGGCGGCAACTCTTGGATAGCTTTGATCTTTGACGGGTCCAACTCAATACCTCGACGACTGACTATGAATCCCAACATCTTTCCGGATGGAACACCAAATGCGCACTTGGCAGGGTTAAGCTTAAGATTGTACCTGCGAAGCCTTTGGAAAACCTTTCTCAAATCTTCGACATGGTCGGCCTGTTTCTTTGACTTTATGATCACATCATCCACGTAAATCTCAATCTCCTTGTGTATCATGTCATGGAACACAGTAGTCATTGCCCTCATGTAAGTTGCCCCAGCGTTTTTCAAACCAAAAGGTATTACCCGGTAGCAATAAGTTCCCCATGGAGTAATGAATGTTGTCTTTTTTGCATCCTCCTCATCCATCAAAATCAGGTGGTATCCCGCATAACAATCCACAAAAGACCCGATCTCGTGCTTGGCACAATTGTCAATCAGAATGTGGATATTTGGTAATGGAAAATTATCCTTTGGACTGGCTTTGTTGAGATCACGGTAATCAACACACACCCTGGTCTTGCCGTTCTTCTTTGGCACTGGCACAACATTAGCTAACCAAGTAGGATACCGCGTGACTCGAATGACCTTTGCGTCTAACTGCTTTGTGAATTCTTCCTTAATCTTCACACTTATGTCAGTTTTGAACTTTCTCAGCTTCTTCTTGACGGGAGGGAATGCTGGGTCAATTGGCAACTTGTGGACCACCAAATCGGTACTCAAGCCTGGCATGTCATCTTACGACCATGCAAAAATATCCTTATATTCAAACAATGCTTTGATTAATTCTTCCCTGATTTGTGGCTGAAGATGGACACTTATCTTGTTTTCTCTGACATTATCTGGATCTCCTAAATTGATTGCTTCCGTTTCATTCAGATTAGGCCTGGGTGTTTCTTCAAAATGATTTAATTCCTTACTAATTTCCTCAAATGCCTCATCCTCATCATATTTTGTTTCATCATCACACTCTATTTCTTGGATTATTATTTCAGAATTGGATTGACTTTTAAGACTGGGCCGAAGATTCCTCATGCATGTCATGTCATTGAAACCAGTATAAAAAGAATTGTACAAAAATAAAAGAAACAAAAATAAGAACTATCAGGAAAGATGGAAAAAAGGAAATTGCATTTCATTGAAAGTAAAGGATAACAGGGTTTGTACATCAGCAAAAACGAAAAATAAAAATCTGGGTCACAACCCTGGAATAACCCAGATAACAAAGGAAACCAAAACAAACTACCAATACTTCTTCCGAGTAGGGAGAGGATTTGCCTTCCAATTGTTAAGCTTTACATTCGGCCCGACGAACTGCACGTCCGCTTTGCTGGACCCTCCTCCGACTTCTACCATGTTCACATCATCAAACAACCTCTGGAACCTTTCAATTATTTCATCATCAACGTCAGCCCTAGGATTTGTAACTGTTGACACTGTGCGTTTCCTGGCACCGAGCTTAACAAAAGACATGGAGAGACGCGGGATAGGCTTCGGAAGTGCCCACGCCTTCTGTTTCACCCTTTTATCCCTTTTCACTTCTGCCACTGTGGGTTTGAATCCAAGACCAAACGTACCCAAATTCTCAGGGAGGAACACTGGCTGTACGATACCCTGCAAGGATGCACCCAAACCTTTACCTGGCACAAAGCCATTTTTTCAACATTTCAGAGGCCACCATGACGGATGCAGAGGCTATCCTCGGAGTTGGAACACACTTGCCTTCCAGAATCTTCTCGACCGGCACTGTTTCAGAAACTTGATAGACCCAAGGCCCTTTGTCATCTTTGGCCTCAGTAAACGGGACATAGGCATCACTGTGAGCACACAAATTCTCCTCACCATGCACGACGATCTCCTGTCTGTCCTACTCAAACTTGACCATCTGGTGCAAAGAGGACGGGACTGCTTTGGCGGCGTGTATCCACGGCTGACCTAACAGTAAATTGTAAGAGACGGCCACGTCCAATACCTGGAATTCCATGGTGAACTCCACCGGTCCTATTGTCAGCTCAAGCACTATATCACCAACCGAGTCTTTTCCTCTACCGTAAAAACCTCAGACACATATGTTGTTCTTATGAATCCTCTCATCATCAACTTTTAACTTGTTCAGAGTATAGAGAGGGAAAATGTTTGCACTGGATCCATTGTAAACTAATACCTTGGTAACCACAGAATCTTCACATTTTACCGTAAGATAGATAGCTTTGTTGTGTTTAGTACCTTCCACGGGCAACTCGTCATCAGAGAAGGTAATCTTGTTTACTTCAAATATTTTGTTGGCGATAGTTTCCAAATGGTTCACTAAGATTTTGTCGGGGACATGAGCCTCATTTAGAATTTTCATCAGGGCCCGACGATGCTCGTCCGAATGGATCAACAATGATAGCATGGAAATCTGAGCAGGCGTCTTCTCAGCTGCTCTACGATGGAGTAATCTTGTACCTTAATTTTTCTCAAAAACTCCTCCGCTTCTTCTTCACTGACTGCTTTCTTTACTAGGGCTGGGTTATCTCTGGATGTTTTAGCTTTCCTTAACTCGTTCGGGGAGATGCTTTGCCTCGTAAGAGTTAAGGAAAGCTAAAACTCCTCCGCTTCTTCTTCACTGACTGCTTTCTTTACTAGGGCTGGGTTATCTCTGGATGTTTTAGCTTTCCTTAACTCTTCCGGGGCAAAGCATCTCCCCGAACGAGTTAATCCATGTGCCTCATTGACTTCTTCTTTCACTTCCTTTCCCTTATAGTTCACTGTCACCCGTTCGTATCTCCATGGGATAGCCTTGGTGTTGACTACCGACAACTGGGTTACAGGCTTGATGATGATAGGGTCCGTACGAGCACCCTCCTCAATTATGATAGGATTACTCGCCAACCCTGGCACGACCACCTTTGACTTATCTTGCTTTGCTACAGCATTACTTAGGGATCTTTTCTCAATTACCACAGATGGCCCACCGTTTGTCGTGTTCAATTTGCTCACCGATCCTTCAACTGTTGGTTTTCTGACTAGCTTGACCTCACTAGACCAAATCATCATGACGAATTGTGAAGGATTCTTGGGTTCCCCCTTATGCACTATCTCGATCAAGTTTGTTTCATCATGGGTTGGCAATGGGTTCTGATTGATGTTGGGTGCCTCCGGGGTTTGGACTACAATTTGGTTTGTGTCGATGAGCTCCTGGATGGCATTTTTCATGTGCCAGCACTTCTCTGTATCATGTCCCGGAGTACCAGAACAATATGCACAGCTCACGGAGTAATCAAAATTCTTTGGAGGAGGGTTTGGAAGTTTCGACTCAATTGGCCTCAACACATCCAACAGTCTCAATCTCTGGAATAAACTGGTGTAAGACTCCCCCAACGGGGTGAAAGATTTCTTCCACTGCAACCTCTCATTTATGAACACTGGTTTGGTCCGGAAACTTGGACCAACAGGGTTTCGGTAGGTTCGCTGGGGTGGGTAAGCATTTTGTGGAGCTGGGTAGGTGTTTTGTGGGGTTGGGGTATGCCATTGTGAATAGGAAGGAGGTTGAGTATATGACTGGGCATGGTGGACAGATATTTGAGGGTCTGGTGATGGGAAGTAATGTTGGGGTGGATTATATGGATTTTGGGGGTAGGCTTGGTGATGGGGTCGAGGCTGGATATAATGGGGTGATGGGCCCCTCGGTCCAAACCATGATCCTGAATCAACTGTTGCCACATCTTCTTTCTTCTTCTTTCCAATTACTCCCCCGGTACCATTCTGAACGGCTTGGGTTGTTGCTTTGATGGCTGAGTAGCTCATGATTTTTCTTGATTTAAGCCCTTCTTCCACCATGCCACCCATCTTTACTACCTCGTTGAAAGACTTGCCTATGGCCGATATCAGATGGCCAAAGTAAGTAGGCTCCAGTGCCTGCAGAAAGTACTCCACCATTTCGTTTTCCTCCATCGGGGGGTTAACTCTTGCCGCTTGTTCTCTCCAGCGAAAACCGTATTCTCTGAAACTTTCACTAGGCTTCTTCTCAATCTTAGTCAAAGACAAACGGTCTGGAAAAATCTCGATTTAGTATTGGAAATGACGAGCGAATGCTTGGACCAAATCATCCCAAGTATACCATATGCCGTGATCCTGATGAGTGTACTAGTCCAATGTCGTTCCACTCAGACGCTGGCTAAAGTATGCCATTAGTAGTTCATCTTTCCCACCGGCTCCTCTCATTTTACTGCAGAATCCCCTCAAATGGGCCACCGGGTCTCCATGCCCATCATATAGGTCAAATTTAGGCAATTTGAATCCCACAGGCAGCTGAACATCAGGAAAGAGACACAAATCTTTGTAGGCTACGCTCACCTGGCCTCCCAATCCCTGCATGTTTCTGAATGATTGTTCAAGGCTTCTTACCTTCCTGAACATCTTCTCCTGCTCTAGGTTTCTAGGTAGTTTCTCAGTCTCAACAGGGAGGTCGAAACGAGGAATATAGGAGTAATGGTCTGGGGCCTTGAAAGTAGGCTCTGGAGGATAGTATTGGTTATCTTGGGTATGGAATAATGGCTCATTGGAGGATCGATGGAGTGTAGCGGGCGGGGGTGCTACGAAAACAGGGGTGTCTGGTGGAGGGCAGTGTGGGATTGGTTTGGCTGATGGTGCTTGTGTGGTTTTGGAAGTGGTGCCCTGATAATGGTGGTAATGGTGGAAGCCTGGTGGATATTGCGGAGATGAGTCAATAGTGGGAGGCTCTTGGGATTGGGCTAGTGGCGGGACGAAAGCAGGATTGGCGGGGTATGATGGTGGTGGATGCCTCTTCATCCATGCTTGGTACATTTCTGCCATTTGGTGTTTCAACTTGTGTAACTCCTCTTTCAGATTAACATCAGACTCCTCTCCCTCCCTTGACGGATCAATAACACTTGCATCCAGCTCTTTGCCAGCCATGATCAACTTATCTTTAGACCTGGTGTTGTACGGGTGGGTTGCCAGAATGCCAAACAAACTAACCACCTGCATGATATTTTAACGACAACAACAAACTTGTTAGTGTTAAAGATTTAACAGATAGGCAACCGCACATTTGGGATGCGATGCACCTAGACAGTTAAAGTTTCTAATCATGCATTTGAACGGCTGCATGCTTCATCCCAGCTTTCAGCCAACTCTTCCGTTTTGCGCTTTCCTATTCTCTCTCTTTTCCTTTCACTCCAAAACTTTTCCCAATTGCTATTTTTGTTGCCTCCCTCTTATTTTGCACTTGTTTTCCTCTCTTGTTTTGCCATTTTTTTTTTAATTTTTTATTGTTATGATCGAATCCTATGGAAATTGCCTACGTATCATGGCGCCGCATGAATCAGATCGTTACGTAGTTCAGCAAGATCGAGGATAAAGTAAGTAACCTAACTAACTCATCTTTTTTTCTTTTGAATTTTTTTAAAAATATTTTTTCGAATTTCCGAAAGAAAGACTTATAAAGAAGAAAGAAAATATATTTTAGATTTCGCCCCTTTTTTTTGGAACTTTGAAAGAAAAAAAAATTCTAAAAAGCAGGGAAATATTTTTGGATTTTCGGACTTTTATTTTGAATTTATGAAAGAATTATTTCTAAAGGAAAAAAAAAATATTTTTGAATCTTGAATTTTCACTTATATTTTCGAAAGAAGAATGAACATATTTTGGATTTTCAAAGGAAACTTTCTAATAATGGAAAATATTTTTGATTTTTTTTGAAAACTGGGGTCAAAGAAAAACTTTCTAGAGAAGGCAGTAATGAAAAATATTTTTTGTATTTTTTGGAAGTTGAGGTAAAAGAAAAACTTTCTAAAGAAGGAAGGAATGAAAAATATTTTTGTCACGACCCAAATCTCGATTCAGGTCGCGATGGCGCCCAACAGCGAGGTTAGGCCAGCCAATATAGAAACACTAAGTGTTACCATTCCCAGTTACGCAAATTTCATCTTTTAACCAATTTTAAACAGATATAAATATGATAATGGAGGGTGATGTGAAATAAAACTACAAGTGCGGAAAGTCAACCAATAGGCATGTCGCATAACATATGTACAACCAACAACCCAAAATATGCACTACGTGTGTGCTAGGAACTAGTGTCACGGGTATCACGAGCAACTACTGAATGTACAATGACTAAAATATATATACAAAGACTCAGTCTGAATGAAATAGAGTGAGAATATGACAAAAGAAAATTCCAGGGTGTTTCCAGGAAGTCGCCAAGAGGAGCAGCTCACCGTGAAGTATAGTCAGTCAGTCAATAACTAGCCCCGACCTGATAATCTGATATACCAGCCTCCGGACCTGTACAGTCAAGTACAGAAGAAAAGAAAGTGCAACATGAGTACATATATAAATATGTAACCAGTGAGTATCCCACCTAATCTCGAAGAAGTAGTGACGAGAGGTCGACTCGATACTCACTAAGGTCCAACAGTAATAATGTAAAGCAGGATGTAAGGAAAACAGTAGACATGTAAACAATGCACCCCAATTGTAAAGAGAATACAGAGTTTCCAAATAAATATCGAAAGCAGTATCAACTTCCCTGTCTCTTTTCCCATCCACCTGTCACGTCATAAATCAGGAATTCAGCACCAAACAGTCATGCGCACATAAGTGTAAAGCAACCGGCTAGAGTCAGGAGGAAGAATAGCTATGCACTGCCGGGGATCGACCGGCCCGTACCATGAGTGCATGCTTATAATGTAATCATATCAAGAAGAGCTGTGCACTGCGGGGGATCGACCGGCCCGTACCGTAAGTGCGTCTATCAATGTAATCACACCGTATCATAATGTAACTTCGTCCATGCACTGCCGGGGATCGACCGGCCCGTACCATAAGTGCATTCTCAAATAAATCCCTATGCACTGCCGGGGATCGACCGGCCCGTACCGTAAGTGCATTATAAATCCTCCGTGGCGCACGACCCGCTCCTGTAAGAGTTAAGGAAACCATATGCCGCTTGCGGAATGTAAATTACGAGGCGAACATCATGCAAACACAAATGTAAAGTTCAATTAATCACAATCCTTCCCAATTATTAAGTAAATGAAATCTCAGGGAGACAGTAGTATATCAAGCATGAATTTAAGCATATACTTCAATTTAAGGCAGAATACATGGCATGCTGTGGTCCTACACTACCCGGACATAACAATAGTAGTCGCTACGTACGGACTCTCGTCACAAGGTACGCACGTAGCCCCCAAATACAAACATACAAGACATAGAACACCTATGGGGACAATTTCCCTCTTACAAGGTTAGAAAGGAGACTCACCTCGCGACGTAATCACCCCTCGGATCAAGGATGCGCCCGAATCTACGAAATCTACACTCGACGGCTCGCAACTAGCCAAATATAGTATAACTGAATCAATTCTAAGCTCAAAGAAGGGGAACTAATAAGAAATCCTAAAATTAAGCATTATTGAAGGTTTTCATAATTTCGACCCCGGGCCCACATATTCGGATTTCGAAAATTCTTGAAGGAATCAATTACCCGAAGTCTAAGGATCATAATCATGCAAGTTCTTGCTAGAATTCATGGCTAAAATGGATAGTTCATAAGATTCCCAAAATCCCTAAATTACTACCCAATTTCATAAATTTTAGGATTTAGAAGGGGGGGTTTAACTAGGAATTGATGTTAAAGCTAGAAAAATTATGGAGTTTTACTTACCTTGACAACAATGGTGGAATAGCTCTCTTGAAATGTCTCCAAAAGCTCAAGGAAGAAGGTGGAAATGGTGGAAAATGGCCAACTCCCGTATTTAATTAAACTGCCCAGATAATGCTTCTATGCGATCGCGACCTGAGGCGTGCGATCGCGAAGACCAACTGGCCTGACCTCTGCAATCGCGGCAGAGGTCCTGCGATCGCGAAGAACAAACTCACCCGGCCCAGATGCGACTCAATGCGATCGCGAAGGTGTGGAACCCAGACCTCTGCGATCGCGAAGGGGGAGGCTGCGATCACGGAGAACAATCAACAACCCAGCAAACTCCTTCTCCACGATCGCAACCCACCTTCTGCGATCGCAGAGAAGGAAACGAGATAGCAGAATTTTTGGTTTCTCTAACTTAGCTCCTGGGGGTCTAAAACACACCCGAGCCCCTCGGGACCCTGTCCAAAAGCACCGGCAAGTCTGTATTCATGATCCGGACTCGCTCGAACTTCCGAAACATGAAAAACAACAACGAAACTAAAAATTCAACCCCAAAACCAAATTGAATCCACTTAAGAACTCAAGAAATTCTAGAATTCACTTCAATGCGTCGAACGGGTCTGTACTACTCGGTATGACTTCAAATTTTGCAGACAAGTCACAAATGACATAACGAAACTATTCCTGGTCTCGAAATTGCATTCAAACCTCGGTAGCATAAAATCACATTCCAAGCCAAATTTCAAGTTCCATTAAAATTCTCAAAACTTCACTAACTCTAAATTTCTCATTTTGATCCGAAACCCGTCAAATCAAGTCAGTTTCTTACCAAATTTCACAGATAACTTAAATAACACATATTGAACCTGTTTTGGGCTCCAGACCCATAATACGGGCCTGACAGCACAGGTTTCACATCAAGGTTCATTTTCATAAGCCTTTATTATTTTCAGTATACAATTTTATTTAAAAATTCATTTCTCGGACTTGGGTCCTCGGAATTCGATTCTGGACATACGCCCAAGACCCATATTTTTCTACGGACCTTCTGGGACCGTCAGATCACGGATCCGGGTCCGTTTACCAAAAATGTTGATCAAAGTCAACTTTATTTAATTAATTATCATAAATTCAACTCTTTATTAAGTTTCTACATAAAGGCTTCCCGGCTACGCGCCTAGGCTGCGCACGCACATCGAGGTGAGATTGACAGAGGCTTTCAGGGCCTCGGAACACAGTCATAATTAAATTTACATAAGATTCCCCTTTTGGGTCATCATAATCTCCCCCTCTAAAACAAATGTTCGTCCTCGAACGGACGTAGTATTGTACCTGAAGTGCTGATAGCTGTGGATACCTGCTCCACATGTCCTCCTCGGACACCCAGGTCACCTCATCGACAGGTTGGCCCCTCCACTGGACCTTAACTGCAGAAACGGTCTTGTACCTCAACTAGCAGTCCTTCCTATCAATAATAGCAACTGGATCCTCCTCGTAGCCCAACTTCTCATATAATTGAATGGTGCTGAAATCAACCACATGCGAGAAGTCGGCGTGATACCTTTGAAGCATGGATACGTGAAAAACTGGATGAACTCCTGATAAGGCTGGAGGTAAAGCAAGCTCATAGGCAGCTTCTCCGATCTGCCTCAACACCTCAAAAGGGCCTATAAACCTGGGACTCAGCTTGCCCTTCTTCCCAAATCTCATGACGCCCTTCATCGGAGAAACCTTCAACATAACCTTATCTCCCTCCATAAATGCTATATCACGTGCCTGCTGATCTGCGTAGCTTTTCTGCCTAGACTGTTCTGTGCGGAGCCTCTCCTGAATAATCTTCATCTTCTCTAAAGAATCTCTCACCAGATCTGTGCCGTATAACTTGGCCTCACCAGGCTCAAACCACCCAATCGGAGAACGACATCGTAGACCATATAAAGCCTCGAATGGAGCCATCTCTATGCTGGACTGATAACTATTATTATATGCAACCTCCGCCAAAGGCAAGAACTGGTCCCACTGACCCCCGAAATCAATCACACAAGCCCTGAGCATATCCTCTAAAATCTGAACTGTACGCTCTGAGTGGCACTCAGTCTGAGGGTGAAATGCTGAACTGAGGTCTATCTGAGTACCCATCTCGCTATGCAAAGTTCTCTAGAAGTGCGAAGTGAATTGAGGACCTCGATCCGAAATGATAGACACTGGTACACCATACAACCGGACTATCTCTTGAAGGTAAATCTGAGCCAGCCTCTCTGTTGTATAAGTAGTAGCCACAGGAATGAAATGTGCTGATTTGGTCAATCTATCCACAATGACCCAAACTGTGTCAACCTTCTGCAAAGTCCGAGGCAACCCAACCACGAAGTCCATGGTGATGCGCTCCCATTTCCACTCAGGAATTGGCATCTGCTGGAACAAGCCTCCCGGCCTCTGATGCTCGTACTTAACCTGCTGACAATTTAGACACCTGGCCACATACTGAACAATATCCTGCTTCATCCTCCTCCACCAGAAATCCTGCTTCAAATCACGATACATCTTCGTCGCTCCTGGATGAACTGAATACCGAGAACTGTGCGCCTCTGCTAGAATCTTCTCCCTCGGGCCATCAACATCAGGAACACACAATCGACCCTGGAGTCTTAGAACCCCATCCTCTCCTAAGGCAACCTCCTTGTCCCTGCCCTGGACCACCGTATCCTGAAGCTCTGCCAGACGTGGATCATCAAACTGTCGAGCCTTAATCTCTCCCAATAATGAAGACTGAGCAACCACGTGAGCCAGAACTCGACGAGGCTCTGAAAGGTCCAATATCACCAGGCGATTGGCCAAGGACTGAATGTCCAAGGCTAAAGGTCTCTCCTCAGCTGTAATGTAGGCCAAACTACCCATACTCGCTGCTCTCCTGCTCAAAGCATCCGCTACTACATTCGCCTTGCTCGGGTGGTACAAAATAGTAAGATCATAGTCCTTTAACAACTTAAGCCACCTTTGCTGCCTCAAATTAAGGTCACTCTGCTTAAGCAAGTACTGCAAACTGCGGTGATCAGTGTATACCTCATATGATACACCATACAAGTAGTGCCGCCAAATATTCAAAGCATGAACAATCACCGCCAACTCTAAGTCGTGCACAGGATAATTCTTCTCATGAACCTTCAGCTGCCGTGAAGTATAAGAAATAACCCTGCCATCCTGCATCAACACACATCCCAACCCGACGCGTGAAGCGTCGCAATATACCGTATACATCTCTGACTCGAAAGGCAATGATAGTACTGGTGCTGACGTTAATGCTGACTTGAGATTTTGAAAGCTCGCCTCACAATCATCGGACCATCGAAACGGGGCATTCTTTTGAGTCAATCTAGTCAATGGAGCGACAATAGAAGAGAATCCCTCCACGAATCGACGGTAATAACCTGCTAAACCCAAAAAACTCCTGATCTCTGAAGCTGAAGTGGGACGTGGCCAACTCTGAACTGCCTCAATCTTCTGCGGATCAACCTTGATACCCTTTCCGGACACCACGTGCCCCAAAAATGCCACAGACTCCAACCAGAAATTGCACTTGGAGAACTTAGCATATAGCCTCTGTTCTCGCAAGTTCTAAAGCACAAATCTCAAGCTGCTCGTGCTCAACCAAGCTCCGTGAGTACATCAATATATCATCAATGAAAACAATAATGAAGGAGTCGATATACGGCCTGAATACCCTATTCATCAAATCCATAAATGCTGCTGGGGCATTAGTCAAGCCAAAGGACATCACTAGAAACTCATAATGGCCATATAGGTGCGAAAAGCAGTCTTCGGAACATCAGAAGCCCGAATCATCAGCTGGTGATAACCCGATCTCAGATCTATCTTAGAAAACACTCGAGCCCCCTGCAACTGGTCAAACAAATCATCAATGCGTGGAAAGGGATACTTGTTCTTGATGGTCACTTTATTCAGCTGGCGGTAATCAATGCACATCCGCATGGACCCATCCTTCTTCTTTACAAATAAGACTGGAGCACCCCACGGCGACACACTCGGCCTGATAAACCCCTTGGCCAACAACTTCTCAAGTTGCTCCTTCAACTCCTTTAGCTCCTTAGGTGCCATACGATACGGGGGAATAGAAATAGGTTGAGTATCTGGAGCCAAATCAATGCAGAAATCTATATCTCGATATGGAGGCATGCCTGGAAGGTCTGAAGGAAACACATCTGGAAACTCTCGAACGTCAGGCACTGAATCGATGGTAGGCGACTCGGCGGTGGTGTCCCACACATAAGCAAGGTAGGATGAACACCCCTTCTCGACTATATGCCGAGCTTTAATGAAGGAAATGATCCGGCTGAAGGCACTAACTGAAGAACCCCTCCACTCTAACCTCACCGACTCAGGCATGGCTAATGTAACTGTCTTGGACTGGCAATCCAATACAGCATGATAAGGAGATAGCCAATCCATGCCCAAAATAATCTTGAAATCAACCATATCAAGCAATAACAGGTGGGCTCTGGTATCAAGTCCACAGAAAGCAATCACACCAGATCGGTAGACCCGGTCTACCACTAAGGAGTCGCCCACAGGAGTGGACACATACAAGGTAGAACCCAAAGACTCACGAGGAACATCCAGGAAATGAGCAAATAATGCTGAAACATATGAATAGGTGGATCCTGGATCGAATAGCACTGAAGCCTCTCTACCACAGACTGAGATGATACCTGTAATCACGACGTCTGAGGCCACTGCGTCTGATCTGGCCGAAATAGCATAGAATCTGGCTGAATCAACCGATGACTGAGCTCCCCCAAAATGAGCTGGAGCTGACTGACCTCGTCCTGACTGGCCTCCCCCTCTAGGACGGCCCCTGCCAACCTGACCCCCACCCCTAGGTGGTCGTGCTGCAGGTGCTGAAATCATAGGCTGGTGACTCTGCTGCACGGCCTTGCCCCGATACCTGGGACACTGCCTGATCATGTGGCCCAGCTCCCCACACTCGAAACAACCTCTAGGCGTCGTAGCCTGCTGTCCTGAAGAAGAAGAAGAACCGTGAATAGCTGGAGGGCGGTAAGAATCATCTGGCATGGCATTGAAATAGGAACCGGAGGATCTCTGATGGCTGGAGTAACCGCTGGGTGCACTCTTGATAGCTGGAGGATGATAAGAGCACTCTGGCATGGCACTAAACTGAGGCATGGCTGAACAACCCTAGGAGGTAGTGGAGGTGATGAATAGGAAGGCCTTCTGAACTGATTACCTCCGAACTGACCCCTGCCCTTAGCTGGAGCACCCCTGAAGTCACCTGCAAACCTGGCCCTCTTATCCTGCGGAGCCTGCTCCCTACTCCTCGCACGGTAACCCTCAATCCGTCGAGCTATCTCGACTACAAGCTGGTAGGGGGTACCCATCTCAACCTCTCTGGCCATGGATGTCCTGATGCCTGGATGTAAGCCTACCACGAACCGTCGGACTCTCTTTGCATCAGTGGGCAATATCATGAGAGCATGGCGAGATAGCTCTGAAAACCTCGCCTCATAATCCGTCACAGACATATGTCCCTGCTTCACCCTCTCAAACAGGCCTCGAAGCTCCTCCATCTCAGACGGCGGAATGCACCTATCCAAGTATAGCTGAGTGAACTGACCCCAAGTGAAAGGAGGAGAATCCACTGGCCTACTAAGAACATATGACTGCCACCAACGGCGAGATCTACCCTCAAGCTGAAATGTGGTGAAGTCTGCCCCATGTGACTCTAATATCCTCATATTGTGCAGACTGTCCCTACACCGGTCAATAAAATCCTGCGCATCCTCACCCCGCTCACCCCCGAAGGTCGGCGGGCGAAGTCGGGTCCATCTATCAAGCATCTTCTGCTGGTCCCCCTCTGCAACTGGCCTGGGCTATGGTACTGCCATCCCAGGCTGAACCCCAATCAGGCAATCACGAGTGGTGTATCTGGAATACAATGTGCTGCCACTGCCGGTCCTGTAGCCTGAGAGGTAGGGGTCCGTACTCCCCCTCCTGCCTGAGAAGTAGCAGGATCTGATGGAAGCATACCCGCCTGCGACATGGTATCCATAAATTTCAACATACGACCCATGACATCCTGGAAGCCCGTCGCCGTCATAAAATCAACTGGTGCGGGAGCTACTGGAGGCAGCTCATCCTGCTCCTCAATATACGGATCCTCAATCGGAGCAACCGGTACAGCTCTGGGACGCCCTCGCCTCCTACCACAGATAGGAGCCCTGCCCCTACCACGTCCTCGAGCGGCGGGGGTAGCAGCCTCCCCTGGATCAGAAACATGTGAAGCACGCGTCCTCACCATCTGTGAGAGAGTAAAAGATCAAATTTGAGTACATCATCGGCTGCACGATAGGATATGAATCGATAAGGAGTTTCCTAACACCCTATAGCCTCTTGAAGATAAGTACAAACGTCTCCGTACCAATCCGCAGAACTCTACTGGGTCTGCCCATGACTCGTGAGACTACGTGAACCTAACACTCCGATACCACGTTGTCACGACCCAAATCTCGATTCAGGTTGCGATGGCGCCCAACAGCGAGGTTGGGCCAGCCAATATAGAAACACTAAGTGTTACCATTCCCAGTTACGCAAATTTCATCTTTTAACCAATTTTAAACAGATATAAATATGATAATGGCAGGTGATGTGAAATAAAACTACAAGTGCGGAAAGTCAACCAATAGGCATGTCGCATAACATATGTACAACCAACAACCCAAAATATACACTACGTGTGTGCCAGGAACTAGTGTCACGGGTGTCACAGGCAACTACTGAATATACAATGACTAAAATATATATACAGAGTCTCAGTCTAAATGAAATAAACAGAGAATATGACAAAAGAAAACTCTAGGGTGTTGCCAGGAAGTCGCCAAGAGGAGCAGCTCACCGTGAAGTATAGTCAGTCAGTCAATACCTAGCCCCGGCCTGATAATTCGAAATACCAGCCTCCGGACCTGTACAGTCAAGTACAGAAGAAAAGAAAGTGCAGCATGAGTACATATATAAATATGTACCCAATGAGTATCCCGCCTAATCTCGAAGAAGTAGTGACGAGAGGTCGACTCGATACTCACTAAGGTCCAACAGTAATAATGTAAAGCATGATGTAAGGAAAACAGTAGACATGTAATCAATGCACCCCAATTGTAAAGAGAATACAGAGTTTCCAAATAAATATCGAAAGCAGTATCAGCTTCCCTGTCTCTCCTCCCATCCACCTGTCACATCATAAATCAAGAATTCAGCACCAGACAGTCATGCAAAAATAAGTGTAAAGCAACCGGCTAGAGTCAGGAGGAAGAATAGCTATGCACTGCCGGGGATCGACCGACCCGTACCATGAGTGCATGCTTATAATATAATCATATCAAGAAGAGCTATGTACTGCCGGGGATCGACCGGCCCGTACCATGAGTGCATGCTTATAATGTAATCATATCAAGAAGAGATATGCACTGCCGGGGATCGACTTGCCCGTACCATGAGTGCATGCTTATAATGTAATCATATCAAGAAGAGATATGCACTGCCGGGGATCGACTTGCCCGTACCATGAGTGCATGCTTACCAAGAGTCCAACTACGCACTGCCGGGGATCGACCGACCCGTACCGTAAGTGCGTCTATCAATGTAATCACACAGTATCATAATGTAACTTCGTCCATGCACTGCCGGGGATCGACCGGCCCATACAATAAGTGCATTCTCAAATAAATCTCTGTGCACTGCCGGGGATCAACCGGCCCGTACCGTAAGTGCACTATAAATCCGCCGTGGCGCACAGCCCGCTCCTGTAAGAGTGAAGGAAACCATATGCCGCTTGCGGAATGTGAATTACGAGGCGAACATCATGCAAACACAAATGTAAAGTTCAATTCATCACAATCCTTCCCAATTATTAAGTAAATGAAATCTCAGGGAGACAGTAGTATATCAAGCATGAATTTAAGCATATTCTTAAATTTAAGGCAGAATACATGGCATGCTGTGGTCCTACACTACCCGGACATAACAATAGTAGTCGCTACGTACGGACTCTCGTCACAAGGTACGCACGTAGCCCCCAAATACAAACATACAACACATAGAACACCTATGGGACAATTCCCCTCATACAAGGTTAGAAAGGAGACTCACCTCGCGACGTAATCACCCCTCGGATCAAGGATGCACTCGAATCTCCGAAATCTACACTCGACGACTCACAACTAGCCAAATATAGTATAATTGAATCAATTCTAAGCTCAAAGAAGGAGAATTAATAAGAAATCCTAAAATTAAGCATTCTTGAAGGTTTTCGGAATTTCGACCCCGGGCCCACACGTTCGGATTTCGAAAATTCCTGAAGGAATCAATTACCCGGAGTCTAAGGATCATAATCATGCAAGTTCTTGCTAGAATTCATGGCTAAAATGGATAGTTCATAAGATTCCCAAAATCCCTAAATTACTACCCAATTTCATAAATTTTAGGATTTAGAAGGGGGGTTTAACTAGGAATTGATGTTAAAGCTAGAAAAATTATGGAGTTTTACTTACCTTGACAACAATGGTGGAATAGCTCTCTTGAAATGTCTCCAAAAGCTCAAGGAAGAAGGTGGNCCCAAAATCCCTAAATTACTACCCAATTTCATATATTTTAGGATTTAGAAGGGGGGTTTAACTAGGAATTGATGTTAAAGCTAGAAAAATTATGGAGTTTTACTTACCTTGACAACTATGGTGGAAGACCTCTCTTGAATTGTCTCCAAAAGATCAAGGAAGAAGGTGGAAATGGTGGAAAATGGCCATCTCCCGTATTTAATTAAACTGCCCAGATAATGCTTCTATGCGATCGCGACCTGAGGCGTGCGATCGCGAAGACCAACTGGCCTGACCTCTGCGATCGCGGCAGTGGTCCTGCGATTGTGAAGAACAAACTCACCCGGCCCTAGATTCGATTCAATGCGATCGCGAGAAAAGGCTACGATCTCGAAGGTGTGGAAACCAGACCTCTGCGATCGCGAAGGGAGAGGCTGCGATCGCGGAGAACAATCAACAGCCCAGCAAACTCCTTCTCTGCGATCGCAACCCACCTTCTGCGATCGCAGAGAAAGAAACCAGATAGCAGAATTTCTGGTTTCTCTAACTTAGCTCTTGGTGGTCTAAAACACACCCGAGCCCCTCGGAATCCCGTCCAAAAGCACCGTCAAGTATGTATTCATGATAAGGACTCGCTCGAACTTCCGGAACATGAAAAACAACAACGAAACTAAAAATTCAACCCCAAAACAAAATTGAATCCACTTAAGAACTCAAGAAATTCTAGAATTCACTTCAATGCGCCAAACAGGTCTGTACTACTCGGAATGACATCAAATTTTGCAGACAAGTCACAAATGACATAACGGAACTATTCTCGGTCTCAGAATTTCATTCGGACCTCGGTAGCATAAAATCACATTCCAAGCCAAATTTCAAGTTCCATGAAAATTCTCAAAACTTCACTAACTCTAAATTTCTCATTTTGATCCGAAACCCGTCAAATCAAGTCTGTTTCTTACCAAATTTCACAGATAACTTAAATAACACATATTGAACGTGTTCCAGTCTCCGGACCCATAATATGGGTCCGGCAGCACATGTTTCACATCAATGTTCATTTTCATAAGCCTTTATTATTTTCAGAAAACAATTTGCTTTAAAAATTCATTTCTCAGACTTGGGTCCTCGGAATTCGATTCCGGGCATACGCCCAAATCCCATATTATTCTACGAACCTTCCGGGACCGTCAGATCACGGATCCGGGTCCGTTTACCAAAAATATTGACCAAAGTTAAGTTTATTTAATTAATTATCATAAATTCAACTCTTTATCTAGTTTCTATATAAAGGCTTCCCGGCTACGCGCCCGGGATGCGCACGCACATCGAGGTGAGATTGACGGAGGCTTTCGAGGCCTCAGAACACAGTCATAATTAAATTTACATAAGATGCCCCTTTTGGGTCATCACAATTTTTGTCTTTTTTTTTTTGAAAACTGGGGTCAAAGAAAAAAAAACTTTATAAAGAATGAAGTGATGGAAAATATTTTTTGGATATGTATATATTTTTAAAAAAAAAAACCTTTCTAACAGAGAAGGTAACGGAAAATATTTTTGGATTCTTGAAAACTGAAAACCGGAACCGATGAGGTATTCGGCCAATTTTGATGCACAGAAAAATATGAATTGTTTTGAAATGACTTTCTCTCTTTCCTCTTTTGAAATTTCGACGAAGTACGGTATTTTGTTTTTTGGATACCGGGGTTATCTGAATCAGACGTTTTCTACTTCACTCTTGGTTTTTGTATCTTTCCTTTCGATTTTACTCTGGAAGCCAGTCAACATACAAGCCGAGAAAAATAATGTACACATAGCAGGTAAGATGCATCAGGATAGTCTTTTATTTCGGGTTCACCTGTCCTAGACGGACCCAACCCCTGTGTTGAGTCCCCTAAGCCAAATGCACATGATGCAAATAATCGTTCCTACTAGGGATCCGGCATGAAGTTACATCATTCTAAGTTTAAATCCTGGGGTTTTGTTCTAGACCTAGCTTACCCGAGCGGACAGCTCGAGCCGAGGGAGGGGCAGCGTACCGGGAATACAGAAGCTTCACCGGCTTTGCAACTTGTCCGAACCTCGTTCTAAAATTTGGATATGACTCTAACAGAAAAGAATTCACACGAAGTGCACACTTCCCAGATGATTTAGAAGACTAAGAGAGAAGAGGGTTTCGTAACAATTTATATACAGTTCAAACAATATCAAAGCGGTAAAAATCGGCATTTAGCACATGAAATTCAAACATGTAAAATCAGATAATAAAGCCAAATATAAAAGTTATTCTGAGCTCGAATTCTTGAACCCTGAACCAGAGATTATGGGTTCTAGTCCCCAGCAGAGTCGCCAGAGCTGTCACACCTCCTTTTTACTACCCCGTGAAGGGTATAAGGGAGTTTTTTCCAATTTAAGTGACAATCGAAACGAGATTATTTTATTTAAAATTCAGATTCGCCACTTGGAATAATTTATGGTGTCCCAAGTCACCGGTTTAGATCCCGAATCGAGGAAAAATTGACTATGTTTTATAGTCTGCGAACACAGAAATCCGGGTAAGGAATTTTGTTAACCCGAGAGAAGGTCTTAGCCTTCTCGAATTCCGTGGTTTTAGCGCGGTCGCTCAACTATTAATAATTGACCTAACTATCTAATTAATTACATGCTTAAAACTTATTGTGCATTTTTAAACCGTTTGAACCGCTTTTAATTATTTATGCAAATATTTTGGAACATGTCACGATACCGCACACTCGTTTGTTTTTGTACGTTGCAAACCGCGCCACATGAAATGCACCCGCAATCTATGACATATTATGTTATTAATATTAAACAAAGTTATGGCCAGGTCACATGAAATGCACACCCGAACTTTGACTTACGGTATTATACACATTGCGAATTGCGCTACGTGAAACGCACCCGCGATTCACAACATGTTAATTTATATTGTTGTTTGAAGTTATAGTCGGGTCACATGAAATGCACACCCGAATTTTAATAGTTAAGCGTCACAACTACGTCACGGGAACCGTACCCGTAGTTATGACAATTAATTAATTAACGTGCCTAAAGCAACTATGAGATTTCAAAGCATTTTCCATACCAATTTTGTATTTACATGAGGGCCATAGATTGTAGGATTTTATTTGTATGGCGCACCTCGAATTAGTTTTAAAACAAACTAAAGATGTTACTACTTTAATCTAATTCGAAATTAGGTATCACAACCACGTCACGGGAACCGCACTCGTAGTTGTAATGATTTACGAATTTGATTAACAAACGAGTCAGTAAATATAATTCGACATTTTAACTTAACACAAACGAACATTCGCATAAGGTAAAAGAAATTTCCTTTGATGTTAACGTTGGACCAACAACTTATCTTCTAAATTTCAAGCAACCAACATCAATCCATTTACTTCATAATGTTAATACTTCCAAGGGAATTTCATAGCAGGAAAATAACAGAAAGTTAAAACAAGCACACATGTTGAGAGGAAAGAAACCATTATAATGCTGTAAAGGCCTTCAAACATCTAGCCAAAATATCAATTCATCAAAGCTTCAACAGTCATCCAATATATCTACAGATGCGCAAGGGACAGTGAACAGACGAAACTATGAACAAATACACAAAGTTCCACCTATTTTACCATTTGAACATATGGAGCTCAATGCAAACTAGGGTGCATAATGAAGGTTACAATAAGGAAAGAGTAACAGTGAATTTAAACATGAGTCATGAGGGAGCACATCCAACGATTACTTGACTAAACAGTTTATTTGACAAGTACCAAATATTAACCTCATAGTTTGTCTTTATGAAAGACTACCAGTTTCGCAACAGAGAAAAGCAAACCACAGAATATGTCTAACTCTCAAAAGAACATACATTGCTTATAGAGACTCGAAACACTTCTTAACAGGGATATCTAAACTCCATATTCTGATTTTTACTTCGACTTTTACTCCATTAAGCATTCGGGCAGCCCTTAACAAAATTCACACACATAAAAAATCAAGTAAATCATAGAAAAGCACTTCATAGGAAAATCATTCACACTAGACAACAGTCATGAGAACTTAGTGTACAAAGTGAACCATTCCAAACATTGACTTATCCCTTTCTTTTAGACATATTACTATCGCCTTGAGAACTAGAAAAATGCATAGCACAGATCAATTCCTTGATGTCTTGATGAATATGAATTTGGTTCGCATTTCAGTCAAAGAAAGAAATTTATACAAATACAAAGAGGTATATGTCATTAAGTTTTAGTTCATCCAACGAGGCAGATTGATTCACATATCCGATAAATGAACAAGTTTGAGTGCAGGCATTTTAGTTCACGAATGGACCTACACATAGGATCACATTTTAGCCAAAGATAAAAGCAAATCCATCGAGAAAATGGCAAGATTAATAAAACTTCAGCAGACTACTCACAAGCGAACTACAGTAGAATCACTCTAGTTCCTAGATTAACACAACAACAGTAGAACTCATGGTATCTCAGTCATTTAGCATTCAGTTAGAGCGTGCTAGACACTAGTAGTCTCCTTCCTTTTAGACGAACCCTGCACATGAACTCATGCTCAAACATGATAAATATTGATGATTCATGCTAATCACTCGAGGAAGAAATTCAACATAAGTAGTCGATTCAAAAACCAGCGGGGCAGAACAGATTGAAACAACATATTAAGACACACTAAGCCAAACGCCTCCTGACAATTTCCAGTTTAGCTTCAACCTAGCAAATCAAAATCAGACTAATTTCAAACATATCAAAGTAGTAACGACAAGACTTCAAACTACAGAATGTCTAATCTAACATCCCTTACAAACGCAAAGCGAAACCAAGAGCTAACTCCGGACTCGATCTCTACTGAAATTGACCAAAGAAAGCACCACTCGAGAGACATACTCCCCAAGGCTCTATCATACTTTAATCATACCACAAACAAGTTAAGGGAAAGAAGCAGAAAATGAACCTGAAGTTGAGCTTTCGATTAAACTTTAACCATGAATACACAACGAGAAATCAATCCAATAGGTTTCAATCCGAATTTAAAGACAACAGGGAGCTTAGCCGTGAACCTTGAACCTCGACGAACTCGAACCAAATCCCAGTACCTCAAACGAAATCCATCTTCAATAGAAATCAGAAGAAAATCTGAAAATCTTTTTCTTTTATATGTTTTCTGGTATTAAATGAAATCGTAACAAGAAAGGAAGCTGAAAAAAAATTTTAGTCTCGCTTTTGGAATCTTAAACGAGAAATGGAGGACGAGAGTAAAAATCAAGAATACCCAACCCTCATCTTTCTTCCTCTGCTTATTTTTTGTTTTTTTTTTCAAAGAACCTCTCTCTCTCAGAAAAACGTTTTCCAGCCCAAAAAACACCTCCCCCGTCTCAGGAACGACCTCAAATATATATAGCCTTCTCTTCCCCCAAATTCGAAAATCACAGCATCTTTTTGCAAACGATTTTTAGGACAAATGGAGGGCATGGATTGATTATCCCTCAATCCACGACTCTCATTTGTCCAATGAATCGCTAAGGATGAGTGAAAATCAGATGGAATCTTCTTGTTGTCAGAAGTTTGTTATGCTACGTGGCAAGAGGAGAGAGGAGGGAGCACGTGGGTGAGTTTGTGAGTTAACTCGTCGGATTCCGGCGAGTTTGGGGTGGTAGCGGCGCGGCAGTGAGGGGTTGATAGGGGAGGGGCGCCGTTTGGGTCTTAGGATTTTAGGTTTAGGGTTATTAATATTAGTCTTTTATATGGGTGTGGAAAATAATGTGGGCCGTTAGATTAGAGTTAGTGAATGGCTAGGATGGGAGATGGATATGGGGCGGGTTTGGCAGATGGGTCGCGGGTTGATCCGGTGGGTTAATGGGTATGAAGATGGGTTGGGTGGGTTTTGAGGTATTTTGGGCCAATTTTGCCTTTCGGCCTAATTTAAATTAAGACCAAACCCATTTCCCCTTTCTTTAATTAATTGAAAACCTAAATTAAAGTCCTAAATTAAATTAATTTGCACAATTAAGCTTAATTAACTACTATAATATTTACAAAAATTAATTACCACTAGATTAAAAGAGGACATTACTAATCTGAAATTAAAAAGCCAAAAATGCAAAAGTGTGACATTTTGTGATTTTCATTTTTGAAATAAAATAACTAATTTACTAATTAATCCTAAAAATATGAAAACAAAAACTCAATGCAATGCAAGGTATTTTTGACATTTTGTTTCATGATTTTTAACAAAAGTAATCATGCACAAAAATGCAAACAATTAGCACAAAATCCTACAAAATTGCAAATAATTGGAAAATTTTTATTTTCTTTAATTTGTAGGATTATTTCATATAGGAAAAAAATCACGTGCTCACAGGTATTGGAGCAGTCTTAATTTCAGAAACTGGTCTGCACTACCCGGTATCCGCCAAACTCAGGTTTCCCTGCACCAACAACATGGCTGAATATGAGGCCTACATCCTTGGGCTCAACTTGGCCATCGACATGAATGTTCAGGAATTATTAGTAATTGGTGACTCAGACTTATTGATACACCAAGTCCAAGGAGAATGGGCGACCAAGAATTCCAAGATACTGCCATACCTACATCGTGTGCAGGAATTGAGAAAGAGGTTCACAAAGATTGAATTCCGGCACCTCCCCAGAATCCAGAATGAGTTCGCCCATGTTGAAGAAGAGGGAGAGTACCCGGAGCTTGCAAATGCTACTCAGAAGAGCACTCTTCGAAGGTTATCAAATAATTTCTTTCACAGCGGAGGAATCCTATATAGGAGGACTCCCGATCTGGGTTTGCTAAGATGTGTCGAGACAAAGGAAGCAACGAAGTTGTTGGAGGAAATACATGCGGTCCTCATATGAACGGGTTTGTTTTAGTAAAGAAGATACTTCGGGTTAGTTATTTCTAGATGACCATGGAAACATATTGCATCCAGTATGTACACAAATTCCATCAATGTCAGATACATAGGGATATGATAAAGGTACCTCCAAGTGAGCTTAATGCAACAAGCTCATCATGGTCGTTCGCCGCCTGGGGCATGGACGTTGTTGGACCAATCGAGCCTGCAGCCTCCAATTGACATAGGTTCATTCTGGTTGCCATTGACTATTTCACCAAATGAGTCGAAGCAGCATCCTACAAAGCAGTTACTAAGAAAGTGGTAGCCGACTTTGTCCACGACCGCATTGTTTGTCGGTTTGGAGTTCCAGAGTCAATCATCATCGATAATGGTTCCAACCTAAACAGTGATTTGATGAGAGTAATGTGTGAAACCTTCAAGATCGAACACAAGAATTTTACAGCATACAAACCTCAAATGAATGGAGCCGTTGAGGCTGCCAACAAGAACATCAAGAAGATATTGAGAAAAATGATAGAAAAGCACAAGCAATGGCATGAGAAATTATCATTTGCTCTGTTGGGGTATCGCACCACGGTTCGCACATCAACCGGGGCAACTCCTTACATGTTGGTATACGGTACAGAAGCCGTCATTCCTGCTGAAGTTGAGATTCCATCTTTGAGAATCATACAAGAAGCTAAGCTAAGCTCAGCGACGTAGAATGGATAAGAAGCCGCTATGAGCAATTGGCCCTCATAGACGGAAAAAGAATGAGCGCAGTTTGTCATGGTCAGCTATATCAAAATAGAATGACTAGAGCCTTCAACAAGAAAGTCAACCAAGACAATTCACACCGGGGCAACTGGTGTTAAAGAAAATCTTTCCTCATCAAGACGAAGAAAAAGGGAAATTCTCTCCCAATTGGCAAGGCCCGTACATGGTTCACCGAGTGCTGACAGGAGGAGCACTCATACTTGCAGAAATGGATGGACAAGTTTGGCCTAAACCAATCAACTCAGATGCAGTCAAGCGCTACTATGTGTAATTGTTATGTTATAAATTGAACTACGCCTGACCTGATTCCTGTTTAAGAGGGGATACGTAGGCAGCCCCTATGGGTTCGGTCACATTTTAATAAAATTTTCATTTCCCCCCACAAATGGAAACTGGGGCAGAATTTTGAGGAGGGACATCAAAATTCCGAAGCAAGTTCAGTCGAGCACCGCACCAGTAATAGCCAGGAGCCTTCACCCATCAAGCTGGGGCAGAATTTTGAGAAGGACCCTCAAACTTCCGTAGCAAGAGAGGTTGCAATGTCTTGAACCGCGTTGTGGTCGTCGATTCATCCAAAGAATTTTTTTTTTTTTTCCAATTATATGTTATATCATATTTTTATAAAGCCATGCATATTTATTTCTCAAAAACAACTTGTTTTAGCAACGCTACCCCAGTGCTACAAACAAAGTTATCATCATCAAGCAGACAGGCTGGGCCGAGCCAGCGGGGATACGAACTAACCCTCCCTTTTACATAACTCACGATTTTTCTTTAGATGCAGGCGTAAATACGGCGAAAGCCCAAAACATCCTATTACCCCCGCAAGACGCATACTTCTCAAGGATACGCTCTCGAACTCATCGCACAAGACGACGCTTACTATTATCACAAGCAACGCTTCATTCACAACAATCAGATTGCCGCACTTTATCATCAGCTAAGAATTCTTACTGTCATTTTATTTTTCTCGCATTGCATAAGGCTACTGTTCTGCCTTCCGAGACTAAGCATTGTCTCCCTGCATTTTGCATAAGGCTACCATTCTGCCTTCCGAGGTTAAGCTCTACCTCCCCTGCGTTCGCATCATTGCATAAGGCTACCATTCTTCCTTCCGAGGCTACGCTCTACCTCCCCTGCATTTTCTCGCATTGCATAAGGCTACTGTTCTGCCTTCCGAGACTAAGCATTGTCTCCCTGCATTTTGCATAAGGCTACCATTCTGCCTTCCGAGGTTCCACGCTACCTCCCTTGCATTTCATTTCCTGCACTGCATAAAGGCTACCATTCTGCCTTCCGAGGTTAAGCTCTACCTCCCCTGCGTTCGCATCATTGCATAAGGCTACCGTTCTGCCTTCCGAGGTTAAGCTTTACCTCCCCTGCATTCGCATCATTGCATAAGGCTACCATTCTACCTTCCGAGGTTAAGCTCTACCTCCCCTGCATTCGATCATTGCATAAGGCTACCATTCTGCCTTCCGGGGTTCTACGCTACCTCCTTCTGCATTTTTATCTCCCTCATTGCATAAGGCTATCATTATGCCTTCCGAGGTTAAGCTCTACCTCCCCTGCATTTTCTCGCATTGCATAAGGCTACCATTCTGCCTTCCGAGGCTACGCTCTACCTCCCCTGCATTTTCTCGCATTGCATAAGGCTACCATTCTGCCTTCCGAGGCTACGCTCTACCTCCCCTGCATTTTCTCGCATTGCATAAGGCTACCATTCTGCCTTCCGAGGTTCCACGCTACCTCTCTCCTTATTTTACTTCATTACGCAAAGCTCCTTTCTACCTTTTCAAAGCAGTCCCCTTTCGTTACGTTATTTATTTACTCTTTCTTTCGGGCTAAGCTCTGCCCCTCCTTCTTTTCGCAAATCGCAAGACTAAGCTCTGTCTTGCCAACATCATACTACTGCATTCATCATGGGCTGAAATATCGCCAACTTGTCCAAAGGAATCATCATTCAGAGGCACGATCTTCATGGCCCGAGAACATCATTTCATGGCCTAAGGATCTCTTTTATTCAACTTGCATATCATTATTCAAAGGCAACATGGTTCGGAGGAACCATCCTCATAGCCCGAGAACATCATTTCATAGCTTGCGAATCCCGCACCACGCGATTCATGGCCCAGGATATCATGGTCTAAGGACATCATCCTAATTGTCCGAAGACAGCATTCATAGTCCAATGGGAACTTGCATCATATTTATATTATGCACAATATATGCTTGTTATTTACTTGTAGGTAATCCGACCGGAACGGCCAACTAGGCAGGAGCGGACCGCTCCAGTTATCCAAAACAATCCCGTAAGACCTTCCAATTTTGCCCCACCTTGCACCTTGCGTCTGTTCTTGTGAGACATCACCGGTATATTTCATCGATGATTCCTGAACTACATACGGACTGATTCCTGTAAGACCAGGGATAGGTAGGCAGCTCAAAAGCCAGGGTGCGGCCTAATTCTCTCACGCGTTTTCATTCGGTCAAAATCGGCCATCATATCTTTACCTGACAACTCTTTCATCCTTCCCGGGTAAAGAGGGGCAGTTGTTGATACCCAATTTTTCCTCAAATTCTTTTCAAACTTGCATATAAGCTTTCAAAATCACTCTTTGTAATAATGAATATTTTTCCTATTTTTTTTCATATTTTTATTAAATTATTTTTTATGTTTGTCTGATATTTTAAATTTAAATAATTGATCTTAAATTATGTTATAAATAATTTTAAAATATTTCCAGCTCGGTATGTCATTTCTTTATCATTTGTATCTGTTAGGATTCAATTATTTCATAAATTAGCCAATCGGGCATTATTTAGCTATAATTACAATGATTTTGCAATTATAACCCAATTGCACACTTTATGTTATTTTAATTCGATAATTAGTCATTTTTTATATTTAATATTGTTTAATTACCTTAATTTCATTTATTTAAACTCAATTTCATTTTTGTATAATTATTGGCTGTTTATTTAATTATTTGTCTATTTTTTGGGGTATTTAATATCTAGCCACCTTTTATTTAAAAACTAGCCTAATTAAATACCCCAAGACCCAAACCAAATCCGCCCCAGCCCAATCCTAATCCTTACCCGGCCCAACCCCTAATTAAATCTGAGCCGTTGATCAAATAAGATCAACGGCCCAGATCCCCCCTTTCCTAAATTAACTCTCACCTAACCCCCTCCCCGTCTCATTTTCGAGACTCCTCACTCTCTCTCTTCGTCTTTTCCTCTCCTCCTCTCTCTAGAACCTTCTGGGTTCTTCTTCTTCTCCGATGGCCTCCGCCGTCTCTTCGGCCACCTCCAGTCTCACCCCTTTCGACTACCAGCCGCCATGACCCCTCTTTCTCCGGTCTACTTCATCTCTGAGACCTTCAGTGGTCTTTACCATGCCCAACAACTACTGGGGTTCCTGCTTGGTTGGTTTTCCGGCCTTCTCCGATGGGGTTTTGACGCGAATATGCCATAAGTACCACTATCCCTGAGTTTCACAGCAGGTTCTTCTACTTTCTGCGATTTCTCTGAAACCCTAACTTTTGAACCTTTTGATTTTTCTTAGATCTACACTGAATCTGGGTTTATTACTAGTATTATTACACTCTTTCTCAAAGGTTTTTCGTTTTAAACAAGTTCTACTTAGGGTTTCTAAAGTGTTTTATTCAAACAACTTTCTTAAAGTTCCAGTGACTTTTCTCGCATGCTTAAGTGTTTACTGTTAAGACCCGTAAAATTTCTTGCTGAAAATAATGCCCCAACGAGTCCCCGAGTTGTTATATCTGTGGAAATTTTTAAAAACGAACCTTGATTGTGTAAAAGTACCCCGGGATTTGAAAGAACTTGATTTTTCCAGAAATTTAGGTGTTATGCGATCGCATAACGTGTATGCGGACCGCATAGTGGTCGCATACACGGGCTGATCACTGCCCAACTGAAGGACAACTATGCAGTCCAATCTGCGACCGCATTTCGGTTCTGTGGACCGCATAGCTGTCGCATTATTACCTTTGAGTTTTGGGGAGGGGTGTCATGCGACGCACAATGCGATCGCATAACGTGTATGCAGACCGCATAGTGGTCTTATACAAGGACAAAATGTTTTCAAATTTTTACCCACCTGGGGGCCATTCTGCGGTCCAATATGCGGACCGCATGTCAGGAATGCGATCACATTCCTGACCGCATATTCGACACGGTCTTTTAATTTTCTAAATTTTTATACCCGACCCCAGTTTCATTTAACCCCTGCCCCCTTTCATTTTAACTGGTTTCTAAACAAAATAGAGATAAGTGAGAGTGGGTTCTAGGGAGAGAAGTCCTCATCTTCCCCAAATTGGTCCTCCATCTCTACCCAGGCTTGGAAGTTTATCGAGTAGTCGTCATCTTCTGCATCATAAGAGGTAAGGCTTCACTTTATTTTTCTCAAATTATAGGAATTTAACTAAGAATAAAACACACATAGGTTGGTTCTTGAGAATGAAAGTTGAGACCTTGCATGCATGTGAATAATCTTCCATAACCTAGTAAAGGGAAGCAAGTAGAGTAATCTTTCACTAAAAAGGGTTTAGTCAATCTAAGGGATCACATAGTGTTTGATAAAATGCTCAAATGAATTCGAGACTCCTAATTCTAAGGTAAATATGTCGCATTGTGAACTAGATTGACGGTGCTAGGCGGTTCGGTGAATTGCAATAGAAATTAAAAAGGGGAAACTCGACTCCAGGTATGTATGGCTAACTTTAATCTTTGTAAAATCGCTTTGTGGTGTTCGAGCATACGGTACGTGTATTGGTGTGAATGTGTGCAACTGGTTGTTCGAATTGTGTTGAAGCGTGAAGTGTATTCCTTGTCTGTCTTTAGTTGATCACCACACTACTATGCTATGTGAAATGATGCTAGTAGGATAATGAGTCCAAGAGTATGAATGTATATGCTAAAGGCTGTGTAACAAGTAATGAAAAGGAGTTGTGGTGTGATGTAAAAAGGTTGTGGCAATGTCGTATATGATTCACTGTTTGGTAAGGTTTGTTGTGGAACGATTTTCCTTTTATACATATTGTGGGTTGTAAAGAAGCTGTATTCCTATTGCTGAAAATTTCTGTGATTGAATTGTGAATTATCATTGTTGATATGAGATATGACTGTTTGGTAGGATCGGGTTGCGCGCTGCAACAGGAGGGATAAGGGTGATATGTGCGAAGTGATAAGGGTGTGATGTGATTGTCAAGTGGGATCGGGTTGCACGCCGCAACAGAAACACAACCAATGATTGTGATTGTCCAGTGGGATCGGGTTACACGCCGCAACAGAAACATAATTAATGATTGTGATTGACAAGTGGGATCGGGTTGCGCGCCGCAACAGAAGAAATAAGGGTAAATTTTGAGAATGGACAAGGGTGGAATTGCGATTGTGATTGTGATGAAGTGAAAATTGTGGAACTTCCATTGTGTATCTTTCTATATCTTGTGCAGTGATCATGTGACTCTCTATCTGTCTCTTGCCTGTGCATTGTTGAGTTTACTTAGAGTAAAGTTTGTTCTTACATACCAGTACAATTCAAATGTACTGACGTCCCTTTGTCGGGGGCGCTACATTTTTGTGATGATTGTAGGTGGTTCTATAGCAGGTACTCCAGCCCACCGAAAGTAGTGCCTCCTCTACGTCGAATCAGCTATTTTGGTGAGCCTCTCTCCTTTCGGGGCCCTGTGTGGTTCATGCCACCTCTTCTTCCGGATTTTTATTTTGGTATTTATGTAAGGTATAGCCGGAGCCTTGTTACCGGCAAGTATTATATAACTCTTTCGTACTCATAGAGGCTCCGTAGACAGGAAATATGGGTTATGTACATATGTATATTTTGTAAGTATTGTACCACATGTGGGTAATGACAGAAATCTATAATTAAATTCCAGGTTGTAAGAATGTGTCTAAATTATAATTGAATAATGTACATTGGAAATCTCGGGATAATATGTGGGATGGAAAAAGGAATCCAGGTCCGCTTGACTGGGGCTACCCGTTCGAGTTCTGGTCGTGTCCCTAGGTTTTGGGGCGTGACAAACTTGGTATCAGAGCCTAAGGTTTTAAAAGAGTCCTAGAATATCTCAGAGCAGTGTCTAGTAGAGCCCTTCTTATCGGTGTGTTGTCGACCACATTTATAATTAGGGGGCTACACGGACATTTAGGAAATTACTCTTTTCATTTTTATTCTATATCGTGCGTTGAGGTGGAAAGTGAAAATGTCCTTGTCTAATTCGTGCTTTGTTCCGAAAGTTTTCAGTAATGGCACCAAAGAAGGGAGCTCGACTCGGCCTTGAGGCCAATGCCACCCCAAGTGTGGATGTGAATCATGTACCTGGTAGTGCGGGTGAGAGTGATTCCCCGACCTTGAATCTGCCGGACCCTTCTATTCCGGATCAAAGCATTCATGTTCCTGTGGCGGCGAGGGGTGCTGCAATCCCTCCCGCTGATATTCCTGATCCCTCAACGGTTCTAACTTCCGATCCCGGTACGTCCGAGGGGGACCTCAGAGGAGCTATTCATATGTTAACTTAGTTGGTGGCCGCTCAGGCCCAAAGATCTCATGCTACCCTTGCGTCCTCCAGCGGACAGGGAGATTCTGCCGGCTCCAGAGTCAACCAGTTTATGCAGTTGGCCCCTCCAGAGTTCTCAGGTACGGATCTAGAGGCTGATCCACAGGATTTTCTTGATGAGATGTACAAGACCCTTCGGGTGATGAAGGCTACAGGGACACAGAGGGTTGATTTAGCTTCGTACAGGCTGAGGTGAGCAGCATATTCCTGGTTCGAGATGTGGGAGGGTTCCCGTGGGGAGGGAAGTCCTCCGGCTAGATGGGGCGAGTTCGTGGATGCGTTCATGGATCACTTTTTGCCTGCCAAGACTGTGGCAGCCCGTGCCACTGAGTTTGAGGTCCTCAAGTATGGCAGTATGAGTGTTCGGGAGTACCACATGGAGTTCGTAAGGTTGTCCAAGTATGCTCCCCAGTGAGTGTCGACCATGGATGCTCGAGTTCGACGATTTGTTCAGGGTCTCAATCCTTTGGTTGTGAATGAGGCTGCTACATCGGCTTTGCACTCGGACATGAATTATGGGAAGATTGTGGGATTCGCCCAAGCTACGGAGGCTAGAAAGTTAAAGATACGGGCAGACATGGAGAGTAGCGACAGAGCCCGGTCGGTGGGTCACTCAGGGAGCGCAGTTTCAGGGGGTTTGCCCAGTCATCTGGTTCTTCAGCCGCCACTTCTTCAGTGCGTCCTCCTGCTCTAGCAGGACGTGGTGTAATTAGGGGTGGGGCTCGTGGTAGAGGTGGACCCAGCCGATTCTATGCTTTGAGTGGTCGCCAGGACGTAGAGGCTTCTCCAGATGTTGTCACAGGTATTCTGAATGTTCAAACACTTGATTGTTGTGCTCTTATTGATCTGGGGTCCTCCTTGTCCTATGTTACCCCGTTTATTGCTTCAAGTTTTTGGATAAAACCCGAACAGCTTCATGAGTCATTCTCTGTATCGACTCCGGTTGGTGATTCTATTACAGCAGCGCGAGTCTATAAGAATTGTGTTGTCACGGTATGTGGTCGCGTTACCACGACCGATATTATTGAGCTTGAGATGGTAGATTTTGATATTATTATGGGAATGGACTGGCTTTATTCGTGCTTTTCTAAGCTCGACTGCCGAACGAGAGTCNGCTTCCATGGATTCCGCCAGATAGAGAGATCGATTTTGGGATTGATGTACTACCAGATACGCATCCAATATCTATTCCACCATACAGAATGGTGCCAACAGAGTTAAGGGAGTTAAAGGAGCAGTTGGAGGATTTGTTAGATAAGGCATTCATTCGGCCGAGTGTGTCGTCGTGGGGTGCTCCGGTCCTTTTTGTTAGAAAGAAGGATGGGTTGCTTCGGATGTGTATTGATTATCGGCAGCTCAACAATGTCACTTTCAAAAACAAGTATCCATTGCCTCGAACAGATGATTTGTTTGATCAATTGCAAGGTGCGAGGTTCTTCTCCAAAATTGATTTACGGTCTGGGTATCATCAATTGAAGATCAGAGAGTAGGATATTCCTAAGACCGCCTTCAGGACTCGTTTTGGTCATTTTGAATTCTTGGTAATGTCCTTATTATTGATGACATCCTTGTCTACTCGCGGAGCCGGGAGGATCATGCTAATCACCTCAGAGCAGTTCTGCAGACTCTTCATCATTACCACTTGTATGCTAAATTTTCAAAATGTGAGTTTTGGCTAGAATCAGTCGCGTTTTTGGGTCATGTTGTTTCTAGAGAAGGGATTCAGGTTGATCCCCAGAAGATCGCGGAAGTGAAAGATTGTCCTAGACCAACGACCCCGACGGAGGTTCGCAGTTTCTTGGGTCTAGCTGGGTATTATCGGAGGTTTGTGGAGGGATTCTCTTCCCTCGCCTCCCCATTGACTAAATTGACGCAAAAAGCAGTGAAGTTCCAGTGGTCCGACCCTTGTGAGAAAGGTTTTCAGGAATTGAAGTCAAGATTGACTTCGGCACCGGTATTGACCTTGCTAGAAGGTATAGAGGGATTTGTGGTTTATTGCGATGCTTCAAGGGTTGGTTTGGGGTGTGTGTTGATGCAACATGGGAAGGTCATAGCGTATGCTTCAAGGCAACTCAAGAATCATGAGAATAATTATCCGATGCATGATTTGGAACTCGCGGCTGTGGTGTTTACATTAAAAATTTGGCGGCATTATCTTTATGGAGTCCACGTGGATGTGTTCTCAGACCACAAGAGTCTTCAGTATTTATTCAAGCAGAAGGAACTGAATCTAAGGCAGCGGAGGTGGTTAGAATTGCTTAAGGATTATGATATGAACATCTTGTACCATCCAGGAAAGGCGAATGTGGTGGCCGACGCTCTCAGTCGGAAGTCTATGGGTAGTTTGGCTCATTTGGAAGCGGATCAGAGGCCCTTGGCTCGAGAGGTTTATCAATTGGCCAGTTTGGGGGTTTGTATTTCAACCTCAGGCGAAGGGGAGGTTATGGCGCATAATGGGGCAGAATCATCACTGGTAGCAGAAGTA
>ML269756.1:638-34757 GCA_005239495.1 Nicotiana undulata
CTCCTGATCCTCTCCCTGTCAGTAGGGACAATCTCAGACGCATGTCTGGCTAACTCAGAAAATCTCATCTCGTACTGGGTGACTGATAATTCTCCCAGGCGCAGCTGCTCAAACTGCCTACGCTTCTCTTCTCTGTGGGACTGAGGAACGTATTTCTCCAAAACGATCGTGGAGAACTGCTGCCAGGTGAGAGGTGCTGAATCTACCGGCCTACGCCTCTCGAATGATTCCCACCAAGTAAAAGCAGCACCGACAAACTGAAATGTAACAAACGAGACTCCACTGGTCTCCAAAATACCCGCAATACGTAGTATCCTCTGACATTTATTGAGAAAACCTTGGGCATCCTCACCCTCTATACCGCTGAAAGTCGGAGGCTTAAGTATGCTGAACCTTTCCAACCTACGCTGCTCATCCTCAGGCATAACAGCGACCACAAAATCCTGAGCGGGAGTAACCGGCTGAACTAGGGCTGCTCCTGGTGCCTGAATACCCCGTACAACCTGCTCAGGTGTCCGGGCAGCTGGAGTCTGATTGCCTCCCCCGGCCTGAGCTGCAGTGGCCGTATTAGACATAGCAACTGCCTGAGCCAAACTGGAACACGCCGTCAATATCTGAGCCAAGGTCTCCTGAAGACCCGGAATAACAATAGGCACTGCCGGTGCCTAAGCCTGTCCTGCTGGAGCACCATCAGCGGGAACCTGATCTTGGACGATAAGGGGATCCTGTGGTACCACCCCGGCTACTGCCTGAGCTGGTCCCCTACCTCTACCACGGCCTCGACCCCTTGTGGGTCTGGCTGGTGCCTGGTTACCCTGATCGGTATTGCGTGTCCTCACCATCTGTGAGAGAATGAAACAACGTAAGTTTAGATTGCGAGAATCAATAAATTGGCACGAAAGAGTTCAAGCAAATAGAGATGTTTCCTAAAAGTTCTGTAGCCTCTCAAAGATAAGTACAGACGTCTCCGTACCGATCCGCAAGACTCTACTAAACCTGCTCATGACCTTTGAGTCCTATGCAACCTAGTGCTCTGATACCAACTTGTCACGACCCCAAATCCTAACAGGTCGTGATGGCGCCTATCGTGGAATTAGGCTAGCCAACCATCACCTTACTGCGCTTTTTGTTCAATTATAATAGTTCACAATTAAATAATAAGCAAGCAACCACATCATAATTAATATAATAAAGTATTAGCGTTCCCATATTAACCTAAACAACCTCCCAAGAACTGGAGTCAATAGTCATGAGCATCTAAGAATAAATAAACTAACTCTGCTAAAACTATAATATATGTCTCTGAATCAAATGCTAAGACTAAATAAGGAAGGGAAATGGAGAAGCTGTGGACGCTGGACAGCTACCTCGAAATCCCGTGAAATGCTGCTATCAACTGCGTCAGCTACTGCTGCGAACTAGTACCTGGATCTGTGCACAGAGGCACAGGGAGTCTTTATGAGTACGCCAACTCAGTAGTAATGAAAATAAATCACAGTCTGAGTAATATAAACACACAGAACATGTACACAATTCCACAAACCAGTAAAACACCAAGTCACCACGTAGTATTCATCAAATACATAAGTTCGAAATCCGTTTTTAGAAAAACCTTCGAAACAAGTGCAATATCGGTATATCTCGGTAAAATTCTTAGTAAAACCAGTGTGAAAACGAAGTAAATCATAGTTTGAAAACTCAGTAAAATCTTTCATAAAACTGCCCCTCGGGCCAAAATCATTTATCGTAACCATTGCCCATCAGGCATCCTCACAATCACTCTGCCCATCAGGCATCCTCACAGTCACTCTGCCCATTAGGCATCCTCACAGTCACTCTTCATAAGCCCCGCGGGCATCACTCATTCGGTACCGGCGCTCACTGGGGGTGTGTTACAGACTCCGGAGGGGCTCCTACAGCCCAAGCGCAATAATAAGCCACAGCATGGCATAATTCACACACAATATAGGCCCGCAGCCTCACTCATATCACATCATCCTCACAATATAGGCCAGCAGCCTCACTCAGTCAGACACTCTCAATTTGCCCTTCAGGCCATAAATATACCGGGTTCTCGACCCAAAAACAGTATTTCATTTTCAAGAAGTAGTATCAAAATACTCTGAGTGTCAAAACAATTTCACAGAAAAGACTGAGTGAAAAATCATAACATAGTAGTGAGGAAAATAGTACAAACATCCCCCAAGGGGTAAACAACTCGGCTCTAGGCCCCAAACATGGCTTACAGCCCAAAACATATCATAATGTATAAATACTATTTAAGCAAAGGCTTAAAAATCGGTTTCGCAACTCAATAGTCGGCTAAATAGGAAACATGTTCCAAAGTTTCCACCTTTTTCTTTCAAAACCCGTGAAAGGGTGCATAGTCTGGGATTTCATACCCTCAGGACAAGATTTAAAGACATTACTTACCTCAAAACTAGCCCAAAAAACTATTCCGCAATGCGCTTGCCTCTTGAATCAACCTCCGAAGGCTCCAAATCTACCAAGTTCAGATTGAGTGTAAATTAGTGTAAAACATAAAGAAACAGGTTTAAATCGCTGAAAATACTAGAGACCAGAGAGGTTTAGGCAAAAATTAGGATTTCATAAGAGAACTAGAGATAACCGGAGAAGCTGTTGTAAAACTCAGAGACGGTAATGGTTAGAGCACCATCAAGTCGAACCTTGCCGGAGAAGACCGGAAATAACCTAGGCAGGAGCCTCCATGGACGTTCTGGCATGGTTGAAGCTTCACAGGAACTCAAGAGACGAAGGGAATAAGAGAGATGAGCGTCAGGTGGACGGTGATTGAAGGGATGAGAATGGAGGTGGCCGGAGAGGCGGTGGAAACCCATCGGAGAAGAAGGAGAGCCCAGAAGGTTCTAGAGAGAAGGAGGAGAGGAAGGGACGAGATGAGAGAGAGTGAGGTCTCGAAGAATTAGAGAGACGGGGGGTAGTTGGGGAGTTAATTAAGGAAATTAATGATCTGGACCATTGATCTAATTTGATCAACGGTCCAGATGGATTTGGGGTTTGGGACGGTTATGAGGAGGGTTTGGGATGGTCTCAATTGGGTCAGGGGGTTGGGTAACTGAGTCATCCAAATGTGGCTAAAATTAAAATAGGAAGAGGCTAGTTGTGAAATACCCAATTTAATAGGATAGTTAATGAATTAAAATAGCCAATAATTGTATAAAATGAAATTAAGTTAAAAATAAGTATAATTACAGTAATTAGACAATAGTAAAAATATGAAGGACATAAATCTTAAAGGTATAAAATGACTAATTAGGCTATGATTGTAATTGCAATTAAATAGCACTCAATTGGCCAATTTATGAAATAATTGAATTTTAATAAATAAAAAGTAATTATAAACAACATATTAAATTGGATTATATTTTGAGATTATTTAGAGCGTAATTTATGAATTATAAAATGTGAAAACAATAAATAAATAGGAAATAATTCAAATAAAAATGTGCAAAAATTGGGGTAAATGCTCATTATTACAAAAAATGATTTTGAAAACTTATATGCAAGTTTAAAAATAATTTGAGGAAAAATTGGGTATCAACAACTGCCCCTCTTTACCCGGGAATGATGAAAGAATTGTCGGGTAAAGATATGATGGCTAATTTTGACCTGAGATGAAGCTGCGGGATAGAATTCGGCCGCACCCCTAGTTTCTGAGCTGCCTATATATCCCTGGTTTTACAGGAATCAGGCCACCTGTAGTTCCGGAATCATCGGTGAAATATACCGACAATGTTTCACAAGAACGGGCACAAGGTGCATGGTGGGGTAAGAATACAAAGATATTTCGGGTTTGTGATGAAGAATTGGAGCGGTCCGCTCCTGCCTGGTTAGCTGTTCTGGCCAGGTTACCTGCAAAGAATGAACGTATATTGCATAACATAATCATGATGCAAGTTCAAGTTGGACTATGAATGTTGTCTTCGGAAAATTAGGATGATGTCCTTAGACCATGATGTCCTGGGCCATGAATCGCTTGGAGCGGGATTCGCAAGCTATGAAATGATGTTGGGTCATGAGGATGGTGCCTTCAAACCATGATGCCTTTGAATAATGAAATGCAAGTTGAATAAAGAGATCTGCGGGCCATGAAGTGATGTTCTCGAGCTATGAGGATGGTGCCTCCGAACGATGATGCATTTGGACAAGTTGGCGATATTTCAGCCCATGAAGAGTGCAATAGTATGATGCCGACAAGACAAAGCTTAGTCTTGCGATAAAAAGGAAAGAGGGGAAAATATTAGCTCGAAAGAAAGCCTAGATAAATATCGTTGCGAAAGGTAATTGTTCTGAAAGAATAGATAAGAGTTGTGCGTAGGGAAGTAAAATGCGGATAGAGGTAGCGTAGAACCTCGAAAGGCAGAATGATAGCCTTATGCAAATAGAGGAAATAGAATGCGGGGAGACAGTGCTTAGTCTTAGAAGGCAAAAAGGTAGCCTTATGCAAATGCAAGAAATAAAATGCAGGGAGACAGTGCTTAGTCTCGGAAGGCAAAAAGGTAGCCTCATGCAAATGCAAGAAATAAAATGCAGGGAGACAATGCTTAGTCTCGGAAGGCAGAAAGGTAGACTTATGCAAATGGAGGTAGAGCTTAACCTCATGCAGATGGAGACAGAGCTTAGTCTCGGAAGGCACAATATCAGCCTTATGCAAGTGCAAGTGTGGGAAGATAAAATGACAGTAAGAGTTCTTAGCTGATGATAAATTATGGTGATATGATTGTTATGAATACAAAGCTGCTTGCGGTGATATTAAATGTTGGCAATGCGAGACGGGTTCGCGAGTGTCTTAAGATGTCTTGCGAAGATAAAAAGATATTTGGGGTTTCGCCGTCTTTATTCCTGCGTTCAAAGAAAAATCGTGAGTTTTGTAAAAGGGAAGGTTAGTTCGTATCCCCTACTAGCTTGAACCGGACTTATTGCTTGATGATGACGACTTTGCTTGTACCGCGGGGGTAGCGTTGTGATACGCTCAAATAACACTTCTAAAATAGTGTAAAGCGGTCGAAGTCAAATATAATAACCCAACAAGGTTGGGGTCGAATCCCATAGGGAATAGGTGTGAAAATATCACTATGTTAGTGTGGTTCTTAACTCTAATCGAAGTTCTATTCCGTTAGTGAACAGAAAGAGTGGTGATTAATAGTTTGCTATTTTAGAGAAAAAGTAGTCACAAAGGAGGCTAATTTAGATTATAATTAGTATGGGTAGAATAACCAAGGTTGTGTCCCCTTTTATGGAGTGTAATGCAAGTAGGTATTAATATGATATATTTCTAATGGGAAGTTCTTGATATGCAAATGATTCTAAAGATAACTATCCTAGATTTTCCAATACTACGATAGTATTTTCTCTTTATAATTTTTCCAAATGTAAAAGAGTTGCAATAAATCCGAATCACGTTTTGCCAAATAAAACCAACTTATTCCTAAGTGATTCTATTAAACGAAGTTTAACACCTCGAGTCTTTGGTGTTTACTCTTACCACTTCTAACCCGCTTTTCCAAGCTAAGCTAAAGTTACGGCATAAGTTAATGTTTGCAACCATTAACAAGAAATGTAAGACGAAGAGTAAACACATATCAACTACCCATTATACATATATTCAATGGCAAATACCCAAATACATAACACCCATTTAGGGTTCACAACCTCAGTGTTTAAACTTAGCTACTCATCATAAATAACCAAAAGAAACAAGTATTTAATAGTGTCATGAATGCTTACAAACCACCACTTGCTTGCTCTAATGCTTCCAAAAGTGAAGAATATTTAATGAGAGAATGTTGTTAAAAAGCTAGACAAGAATGACCCACAACACCCCAGTAAATCCTTTTATAGTGGGAAGAAAATTCGGGTGAAAAACAGACAAAAACACCCCTGACGGGCGATATGCGATCGCATTCCTGTCGCATAACAGGAATGCGGTTCGCATCTTGGCTTCTTCCATCACATCTCAAAACCCTAGGTCCCAGAGTTGTGTCGCATTTGGGAATATGCGATCCGCATTAAAGGTATGCGATCGCATTCCTGCAGCGCATTTGCAGTGTGGCTTCAGGCATCAGATGAACATGCGGTTCAAATGCGGTTTGCATATGGGATATGCGGTCGCATATGTGGCCGCATTTCACTCCTTAATTTTGACTCAACTCTCTGTTGCGGTATGCGACCCCCAGGTGTGAAATGCGATTCGCATGTTGAAGATGCGATCGCATTTGACCATTTTCCTTCTCTTTTCTCTTCTTTTAACTTCCTTTTGCATGGTCTTGAGTGTTCACCTTGTGTACTGAAAAATACCAAAATTCTACGATTAATAAGAGTAAATGCTCTTGAAACGAGCCTTAATCTAAGCAATATGGTATAAAATGTGCCGAAATTCTCCGGCACATCACGTTGCTAAAACAAACTGATTTTTGAGAAAAGATAAATATGCCTGATTTTGTGAAATATGATATGATATATAGAAAGCATAGTTTTCTTTGGATGAACCAACGACTGTGATGCGGTTCAAGACATTGCAACCTGTATTGCTGCGGAGATTTGAGAGTTCCTTCTCAGCTCTTGCCCCAGTTTGATGGGTGAAAACTTTTGGCTGTTACTGGTGCGGTGCTCGACTGAACTTGCTTCGGAATTTTGAGGTCCCTCCTCAAAATTCTGCCCCAGTTTCCATTTGTGGGGAAAATGAAAATTTTATTATAATGTGACCGAACCCATAGGGCTTCCTACATATCCCCTCCTAAACGGGAATCAGGTCAAGCGTAGTTCATTTTACAGCATTGATAGAAAGCATAAAGGGTTACACATAGTAGCTCTTGAATGCATCTGAATTGATTGGTTTCGGCAAAACTTCTCCATCCATTTCCGCCAGTATGAGTGCTCGTCCTGTTAGCACTCGGTGAACCATGTACGGGCCTTGCCAATTAGGAGAGAATTTTCCTTTTGCTTCGTCTTGATGAGGAAAGATTTTCTTTAACACCAGCTGCCCCAGTGTGAATCGTCTTGGTTTGACGTTTTTGTTGAAGGCTCTTGTCATTCTGTTCTGATATAGCTGTCCGTGACAAACCGCGTTCATTCTCTTTCCGTGAATTGTCATGCCATTGATTGTGTTTTTCTATCATCTTTCTTAATATCTTCTTGATGTTCTTGTTGGCAGCCTCAACGACTCCGTTCATTTGAGGTCTGTATGCTGTAGAATTCTTGTGATTGATCTTGAAGGTTTCACACATTACTTCCATCAGATCACTGTTGAGATTGGAACCATTATTGGTGATGATTGATTTTGGAACTCCAAATCGACAAACAACGCGGTCGCGGACAAAATCGACTACCACTTTCTTAGTAACTGCTCTGTAGGATGCGGCTTCGACCCATTTGGTGAAATAGTCAATAGCGACCAGAATGAACATGTGTCCGTTGGAGGCGGCAGGCTTGATTGGTCCAATAACATCCATGCCCCAAGTGGCGAACCGCCAGGGTGAGCTTCTTGCATTAAGCTCGCTGGGAGGAACCTTTATCATATCCCCGTGTATTTGACACCGATGGCATTTGCGGACATACTGGATGCAGTCTATTTCCATGGTCATCAAGAAATAACCAGCCTGAAGAATCTTTTTTGCTACAACAAACCCGTTCATATGAGGACCGCATGTACCAACATGTATTTCCTCCAATAGCGTCTTCGCTTCCTTCGCTTCGACACATCTTAGCAAACCCAAATCGGGAGTCCTCCTATATAGGATTCCTCCGTTGTGAAAGAAATTGTTTGATAACCTTCGAAGAGTGCGCTTCTGAGTGGTGCTTGTAAGTTCTGGGTACTCTCCTTCTACCAAGTATTTCTTAATGTCATGAAACCAAGGCTTTCCATGTACACAGTAAGCTTTCTGAGCGTGAATCCCTACCAGAATAGGATCAATGAAATTTTTATCTGGATGCTGGATCATGGATGACAAGGTGGCCAATGCGTCGGCGAACTCATTCTGGATTCAGGGAACATGCCGAAACTCGATCTTTGTGAACCTCCTTCTCAATTCCTGTACATGATGCAGGTATGGTAGTATTTTGGAATTCTTGGTTTCCCATTCTCCTTGAACTTGGTGTATCAATAAGTCTGAATCGCAAATTACTAATAATTCCTGAACATTCATGTCGATGGCCAAGTTGAGCCCAATGATGCAAGCCTCATATTCAGCCATGTTGTTGGTACAGGGGAACCTGAGTTTGCCGGATACCGGGTAGTGCTGACCGGTTTATGAAATTAAGACTGCTCCAATACCCACGCCTTCGAAGTTTGCGGCCCCATCAAAGAACATCCTCCAACCGTCGTAGGATTCTGCAATGTCCTCTCCTGTGAATGATACCTCCTCATCAGGGAAATACGTTTTTAAAGGTTCATATTCTTCGTCCATGGGATTCTCAGCAAGATGATTGGCTAATGCTTGTCCATTGACTGCCTTCTGAGTTACGTAAATGATGTCGAACTCACTTAACAGAATTTGCCATTTAGCCAGCTTGCAGTGGGCATAGGTTTCTGAAAGATGTACTTGAGCAGATCCATCCTTGATATGAGGTACGTTGTGTAGGCGCAAAAATAATGCCTCAGCTTCTGTGCGACCCAAATCAAAGCACAACAGGTACGTTCTAATAGAGAATACCGGGCCTCATATGGGGTGAACTTCTTGCTGAGATAGTATATTGCTTGCTCCTTTCTTCCTGTTTCATCATGTTGCCCGAGAACGCAACCGAATGCCCCGTCTAATACAACCAAGTAGAGTAATAAAGGTTTACCTGGCTCTGGGTGTACCAAGACTGGTGGTGTTGAGAGGTACTCTTTGATTTTGTCGAAGGCCTTTTGACAATCCTCAGCCCATTTGGTTGCGGTATCCTTTCTCAACATCTTGAAGATTGGCTCACTAATGACAATAGATTGGGCTATGAACCGGCTGATATAATTGAGCCGCCCCAAGAAGCTCATAACATCCTTTTTGTTCCCTGGTGGTGGAAATTCTTGGATGGTTTGACCTTTGATGGATCTAGCTTTATTCCTCGACGACTGAGAATGAACCCTAACAGCTTCCCAGCAGGGACCCTGAATGCACACTTCGCAGGGTTAAGCTTCAAATTGTATTTCCTTAGCCTGTTGAAGAACTTTCTCAAATCTTCCATGTGATCAACATCTTTCTTTGATTTGATGATGACATCGTCTACATATACCTCGATTTCCTTGTGAATCATATCATGGAATATAGTAGTCATGGTTCTCATATAAGTGGCCCCTACATTCTTCAGACCGAACGACATCATTTTGTAGCAATAAACCCTCCATGGCATAATGAATTCCGTTTTCTCAGCATCTTCCTCGTCCATCCAAATCTGATTGTAACCCGCAAAACAATCTACAAAAGACTGCAGCTCGTGCTTGGCAGAGTTGTCAATCAAGATGTGTATATTTGGCAAAGGGAAGTCGTCTTTCGGATTGGCCCGATTGAGATCCCGGTAGTCGATGCAGACTCTGACCTTCCCATGTTTCTTTGTCACCGGCACAATGTTGGCTAACTAGGTAGAATATTCGACCACCCGGAGAACTCTGGCGTTGATTTGTTTGGTGACCTCTTCTTTGGTTTTCAAACTCATTTCTTGCTTAATTTTTTGAGCTTTTGCTTCATTGGTGGGCATGTTTGATTTGTTGGTAGCTTGTAGGCCACAATAGATGTGCTGAGGCCAGTCATGTCATCATATGACCAGGCGAACATGTCCTCATACTCCTTTAGAAATTTCGTATATTCCTCATTTTTCGATGGCGATAGATGAATGCTGATTCGTGTTTCTTTGAAATTCTCTGTGTTTCCCAGGTTGATGACCTCTGTCTCTTCCAAGTTAGACTTCGGTCTATTCTCAAAATTTTCGACTTCTTTAATAATATCCTCAGGTACATCATCCTCGTCGGACTCGGAATCCATTTGTTGCGTTGTCTCATTGCAAGTCACAATTGTCTGTTCATCAAGATGAGTAATAGTAATGCTGTGTAAAGTAATGGGAAGGAAACCAGTAGCAAGTGAATATAAGTAAACGTAAAATTTGGAAATTCTTTGATAAATCGAGTAAACGTTCGAACATAAGAGCTCTTTTCTTGTAAAAAGTTAAAAATGCAAAAAGGAAGGAAATGCTTTAAATAAATGAACCGCAAATAATGTTTGTTGTATTAGCCTTGCTACCCCGAGACTCGGCGGGCTTTGGTTGTCCTGACAGACCAATTGCTGAGATGCGATCCCTTTCTCACAACTTGTATGGAAGGAACTTCCTCCCACTCCTCTTCAAGGATGACACAGTAGTCCATATCCTCCTTATGCAGAAATAGATCCCTCATGGCTGCTAGTGCTTCTTCTTCGTCTGTACCATATATGACGTCGGCTGGCTGGAAGGTCTGCTCTATGCAGGGTATCGGATGCTCCAATGGATAATAGGAGCTGCTCCATGGCTGCGACAAGTCCTTGAACTCTTCCCAAGTGTACTCATACCCTAGACCAAAGGTAGTACCATGCTTCTTGAGTGGTATAGGCTTTGTTATCCCTTGAAGATACTTACCGAGCCCTTTGCCCGGCTCGTACCCTTAACAGTTCAGTATGCTTTTGGTCTTACTGTTCCACCACTTGCCTTTGTCAATATCGTTGACACGATCTATGTTATGATAGATTTCTCCGCCCAACTTTCTCCTTCCATCGATGATTAGTAAGGTCTGGCGACCGTAGATGTGGTTACTACCGTCGCCATGAATAATTACCTCTTGATGGTTCCATTCGAACTTCACAACTTGGTGTAAGGTTGATGCCAAGGCCCCAGCTGCGTGGATCCAAGGTCGACCTAGCAATAAGTTGTAGGATGCAGACACATCTATAACTTGGAAGTCTACATCAAACCAAGTTGGTCCCATCTGTAAGCACAAAGTGATTTCTCCCATGGTGGATCTCTGCGAACCATCGAAGGCCTTTACGTTGATCACTCCTTCCTTTATCTCATGTATACCTTTGCCCAATTTCTTGCTCGTGACCAGCGGACAGATGTTGAGGCTGGAACCCCCATCGATTAGGATCCTTGTGATGAAATGATCCTCACATTGTACAGTGATGTGTAGTTCTCTATTATGCCCTAGCCCCTCAGGCGGTAGCTCATCTTCATGGAAAGTGATCTTATGGCTTTCCAACACTTGGCTAACCATGTTGGCCATTTCCCCGCTGGTGATGTTGTCAGGCACGTATGCTTCACTCAGCACCCTTAATAAAGCATTCCTGTGATTTTTAGAGTTTTGTAACAGGGAGAGGATGGATATCTGAGCTGGTGTCTTCTTCAATTGGTCGAGGACTGAATACTCCTTAGCTTGTATCTTTCTCCACTGATCATCAGAACCTGTTTCAATGATGGGAGGCCGATTGTTGGCCTGCTTACTGGACTCGGCCAAATGCTCAGGTGTATAGAATCTGCCAGTTCTCGTCATACCCTGTGCTGCGATAGCTTCTTCAGATTTGCCGTTACCTTTCCTCCTTGCTTCAACGGTATAGTCCCATGGAATGGCGTCTGAATAAAAGGGCGCCGTTGTTGACATTGCCACAGGAATAGGTGAAATCATTCTTATTCTTGCTGGAGTATAGGTTACAGATGGCCGGACTGCAACTTCGAGTGGTCGTACAAACTCAACTTCGATCGGCCCTAGGGCTTTTCCTTTGGCGGATGATCTTGATTCAAACTCAAGTGGAATGGACATGTTTACCTACACATCCTCAGATGTCTGTATCTTGACCACGATCTAATTAAGAGTGATCGCCAGCTTCGTCGGATCACCCTCTGCAATAAGCCCAACTGATCCCTCAGGATCCCAGTCATCATAAACTTCAATCATGTGGACACCACCCTTATGGTCAGGTAGCGGATTATTGCGAACATTAGGAGTAGAGTCCTTCGCTACAATGATCTTGTTATCTATGAGGGTTTGTATTTTGTCTTTCAAAGAACGACATTCCTCGATTGTGTGTCCCTTCATGCCGTAGTGGTAAGCACAAGTTTTGTTTGGGTTGACCCACTGAGAGGGGTTTTCGGGGGTAACAGCGGGGATGGGTGCGACATAACCGGCGGCTTTAAGCTTTTCATATAATTGGTCAATAGGTTCAGTTATGGCAGTGTACTGTTTTGGTGGACGACGGTCAAAATTTGGGCGAGGTCTAGGGAAGTTTTGGCGAGCAGGTGGTGATTGATAGTGAGAAGGTTGGGAATTATAGGCATTATAGACAGGAGCTGGCTCGGAATATCTGGGTGAGGTAGGCTGATATGTGGGCGGTGGAGCTTGGTATGCAGGTGAAGGTGCTTGGTAACTTGGAGCTGGTTGGTATGTGAAGGAAGGTGCGGGGTATACTTGGTATTTGGGAGGGGACTTGGCTTGCTGTGCCACCATTACAGCTCCTACATCCTTCTTCCTGGACACACCACCAGATAGCAGAGCTTTATTAGTGGCTTGTAAAGCTTCGAAATTAGTGACCATACCGCTTTTGATACCTTTCTCGATTCTCTCTCCCAGTTTGATGATATAAGGAAACTTGTTCCCTTCGACCATCATTAGCTGCTCATAATACTGAGGATCCTGAGCGCGCACGAAGAATTTCTTCATTTTTTCTTCTTCCAAGGCTGGCCTGACCTTAGCAACCTCTGACCCCCAACGAGTAGCATACTCGCAAAAAAGTCTTAGTTGGTTTATTCTTCAAGTTCTGGATGTAGAACACATCCGGTGCATTCTCCGTGTTGAACCTGAATCTATCCATGAAGTCTGTAGCCATATTAACCCAACTAGTCCATTTCTTTGGATCCTAATTGATGTACCAGGATAGTGCATCACCTTTCAAACTCCTCATGAAGAGCTTCATGCAGATCCTTTCATCTTTTCCGACGCCGACCAATTTGTTGCAATAAGTCCTCAGATGGACTCTTGGATCCTCAGTGCTAGCAAACATCTCGAACATAGGAGGTTTGTACCCCTCGGGAAGTTCGACGTCGGGCTGTATGCAGAGGTCCTCATAATTCAACCCTTCAACCCCCTTAACTCCTTCAACGCGTTGAACTCGTTTGGTTAATTTCTTGAGTTCTTCGGCTTAATTCCTGATGAGCTTGTCCTTTTTGTCAGATTCATATGCATATGGTGCGGAGTGAGCTACAGTTTCCACATAAATAGGGTTGTCATAAGCCTGAAAGTTGTCTCTTATCTAATCCTAGAGAGGTGGAGTGTGGTAGTTGCGTGGTACTGGTGGAACGAGATCTTTTGGATGACTTGGTTGTTTGGGGATGTTTTGTGGTAAAGTGGGGTTCAGAGCATTTGGGAAGTGAACGTCTGGAACGTTGAGGGATAATGATAAGTGGGACAAATTCTTGACTTGATCAAGTTCCTCTTGGAACTTTAGCAGCTTCTTCTCTAGTGGAGACATACCCTCGTGCAGAACCTGAATACCCTGACCGTCAATGATCTCAACCTGTTCATCCCTGTTGTCTTTTCTAGTACCGCTTGCATATGCCATTTTAGCTTTACCCTTTCCTTTTCCTTTGGGAGGACTGGGAGGAGGAGTAGGAGGAGGGCCCTTTGATCTGGTGCAATAAGATGTTGATGCCAGAGTGCACGAACCAACCTTTGGGGGAAAGGGGAATAACTAACAAAAGGCAGTGAAGTTAGTAGAGATATAAACAATATTGCGATAATTTAAACACGTAATGCGAAAATGTAAAACGCATACTAAGTTGGGGAACCTCTTTGTGCCGAGGTAGGCCTAGCGACAAATTGATTTGGAGAACTTAAATACTAAAATGCCTCATTTTATTGATGACGAAATAGACGAATCCAACTTGACTCAGAAAAAAATGCGAAAATATAAAATGTCACTAATGGTCAGTGGCCTTATTACATCAGAAAACAAAGTAACGACAAGTCATATCTATTTGGTCTCAGAAGAACCTTCCCCAGATTCGGCACCTCTACTTTCTTTGATCAACATTCCCATCTCGCGGAGTCCCATCAACAAATAGGTCTTGGCTAGAATTCCTCCTTCAGCTCCCTCGGTCTTTTGACAAGTTTCGATCCTCCTAAGGAATTTCTCTTCCAAGTCAACGATGCCTCGTTCCAAGTGGGTTAACCTTTGGGTGGAAGTTATGGCCATGTCCTTCCATTCCTCGATCAACTTTTTGTGTAGCTATGTGGATTTTGTGATGATCTTCTTCACAGTCACGACGCCTTTTGCGCAGCTGGTTGAACTTAGTTGTGGCCTCGGCCTTCTCGTCTATGACCCTATGTCCTTGGGCGAAACCTGGCTCAACATTTCCTCCCCAGTTGTCTTCCAACCATCCCAAATATTAAGGAGAGCAACCAGCATGACACCTGTCAGGTTCGATAGTATCCTTCTCCAAACGGATCCTATAGTGCCACAAATGCTGAGCTTGACACTTGTGAGGGCTGTCATTATTTTGAAAGTTCGCCCTGAGATGACTCATTTTATAGACCCTTGGGATGACTTGCTTCCTCTTGATTGCCTCATGACTCGAATCGGGACGTAAGGGTATGTCCCTCTAAGACCAATCAATATCAAGAACGGGGTATCTCTGGTTCGAATGATGAACTCGTCGGTCGGGAACTACTCGAACATCCATTGGATTTGATTCTCGTTCATATCTCTCAATAACTCAACCCATCCCTTGCCATTTTATGGCTGTGCAAACATGTCGGGGATGTGGTTCATACGCTTTGGATGATGGAAAGCAATATGATCATCCCAAAGCCTCCTATGTATGTCTTGACGGTAATCACCCCTATGCAGATGCTCGGTGATCCAGAGCTGGAGTAGCAGGTTGCAACCCTCAAAATGTTTCGCTCCTCGTTGATAGTTCTCCAACGCTCGGTATATGTCGGCAATGATCATGGGTACAATGCTGAAATCCTGTCCGTCGATTCCTTCCATCAGAGTCTTGGTAACCATGGACAACCTAGTGTGAATACTCTCCTTCTTTGTCGGGAAGACCATCAATCCTAAAAAGCAAAATATGAAGACGAACACACGGTGATGAATGTGCCCTAGAGAGGTCTGGGGAAGTTTTGGCGAGCAGGTGGTGATTGGTAGTGAGAAGGTTGGGAATTATAGGCATTATAGACGAGAGCTGGCTGGGAATATCTGGTGAGGTAGGCTGATATGTAGGCGGTGGGGCTTGGTATGCAGGTGAAGGTGCTTGTAACTTGGAGCTGGTTGGTATGTGAAGGAAGGTGTAGAGTATACTTGGTATTTGGGAGGGGACTTGGCTTGTTGTGCCACCATCACGGCTCCTACATCTTTCTTCCTGGACACACCACCAAATTGCAGAGCTTTATTAGTGGCTTGTAAAGCTTCTAAGTTAGTGACCATACCGCTTTTGATACCTTCCTCGATTCGCTCTCCCAGTTTGATGATATCAGAAAACGTGTTCCCTTCGACCATCATCAGCCGCTCATAATACTTAGGATCCTGAGCGCGCACGAAGAATTTCTTCATTTGTTCTTCTTCCAAGGCTGGCTTGACCTTAGAAACCTCTGACCTCAAACGAGTAGCATACTCGCGAAAAGTCTCAGATGGTTTCTTCTTCAAGTTCTTGATGTAGAACACATCCGGTGCATTCTCCGTGTTGAACTTGAATCTATCCATGAAGTCTGTAGCCATATTCACCCAACTAGTCCATTTCTTTGGATCCTGATTGATGTACCAGGATGGTGCATCACCTTTCAAACTCCTCATGAAAAGCTTCATGCAGATCCTTTCATCTTTTCCGACGCCGACCAATTTGTCGCAATAAGTCCTCAGATGGACTCTTGGATCCCCAGTGCAAGCAAACATCTCGAACTTAGGGGGTTTGTACCCCTCGGGCAGTTCGACGTCGGGCTGTATGCAGAGGTCCTCATAATTCAACCCTTCAACCCCCTTAACTCCTTCGACGCCCTGAACTCGTTTGGTTAATTTCTTGAGTTCTTCGGCTTGATTCCTGATGAGCTTGTCCTTTTCGTCAGATTCATATACATCTGGTGCGGAGTGAGATACAGTTTCCACATAAATAGGGTTGTCATAAGACTGGAAGTGGTCTCTTGTCTGATCCTGGAGAGGTGGAGTGTGGTAGTTGCATGGTACTGGTGGAACAAGATCTTTTGGATGACTTGGTTGTTTGGGGATGTTTTATGGAAAGTGGGGTTCGGAGCATTTGGGAAGTGAACGTCTGGAACGTTGAGGGATAATGATAAGTGGGACAAATTCTTGACTTGATCAAGTTCCTCTTGGAACTTTAGCAACTTCTTCTCTAGTGGAGTGATACCCTCGTGCAGAACCTGAATACCCTGACCGTCAATGATCTCAACCTGTTCATCCCTGTTGTCTTTTCTAGTACCGCTTGCATCTGCCATTTTAGCTTTACCCTTGCCTTTTCCTTTGGGAGGACTGGGAGGAGGAGTAGGAGGTGGGCCCTTTGATCTGGTGCAATAAGATGTTGATGCTATAGTGCATGAACCAACCTTTGGGGGGAAGGGGAATAACTAACAAAAGGTAGTGAAGTTAGTAGAGATATAAACAATATTGCGATAATTTAAACACGTAATGCGAAAATGTAAAATGCATCCTAAGTTGGGGAACCTCTTTGTGCCGAGGTAGGCCTAGCGACAAATTGATTTGGAGAACTTAAATACTAAAATGCCTCATTTTATTGATGACGAAATAGACGAATCCAACTTGACTCAGAAATAAAATTCAAAAATATTAAATGTCACTAATGGCCAGTGGCCTTATTACATCAGAAAACAAAGTAACGACAAGTCATATCTATTTGGTCTCAGAAGGACCTTCCCCAGATTCGGCACCTCTACTTGCTTTGATCAACATTCCCATCTCGCGGAGTCCCAGCAGCAAATAGGTCTTGGCTAGAATTCCTCCTTCAGCTCCCTCGGTCTTTTGACAAGTTTCGATCCTCCTAAGGAATTTCTCTTCCAAGTCAACGATGCCTCGTTGCAAGTGGGTTAACCTTTGGGTGGATGTGATGGCCATGTCCTTCCATTCCTCGATCAACTTTTGGTTAGCTATGTGGATTTTGTGATGATCTTCGTCACAGTCTCGACCCCTTTTGCGCAACTGGTTGAACTTAGTTGTGGCCTCGGCCTTCTCGTCTATGACCCTATGTCCTTGAGCGAAACCTGGCTCAACATTTCCTCCCCAGTTGTCTTCCAACCATCCCAAATAGTAAGGAGAGAAACCATCGTGATACCTGTCAGGTTCGATTATATCCTTCTCCAAACGGATCCTACAGTGCCAAAAATGCTGAGCTTGACACTTGTGAGGGCTGTCATTATTTTGAATGTCCGCCCTGAGATGACTCATTTCTCGACCCTTGGGATGACTTGCTTCCTCCCTGCTTGCCTCATAACTCGAATTGGGACGTAAGGGTATGTCCCTCTAAGACCAATCAATATCAAGAACAAGGTATCTCTGGTCCGAATGATGAACTCGTCGGTCGGGAACCACTCTAACATCCATTGGATTTGATTCTCGTTAAAATCTCTCAATAACTCAACCCATCCCTTGCAATTTTCTGGCTGTGCAAACATGTCGGGGATGTGGTTCATACGCTTTGGATGATGGAAAGCAATATGATCATCCCAAACCCTCCTATGTATGTCTTGACGGTAATCACCCCTATGCATATGCTCGGTGAGACAGAGCTGGAGTAGCAGGCTGCAACCCTCAAAATGTTTCGCTCCTCGTTAACAGTTCTCGAACGCTCGGTATATGTCAGCAATGATCATGGGTACAATGCTGAAATCCTGTCCGTCGATTCTTTCCATCAGAGTCTTGGTAACCATGGACAACCTAGTGTGAATCCTCTCCTTCTTTGTTGGGAAGACCATCAATCCTAAAAAGCAAAATATGAAGACGAACACACGGTGATGAATGTGCCCTAGAGAGTTGAGGGCGAATTCTTCCTGGTATGTGCGGTAAGACTGACTATGGCCATACCTCTCGTAAAAGTAGTCAAAGGTGATGTACGAGTCTTCCAGACATACTAAATTCGGATTTTTCTTCAGCCCCATCATCTTGAGAAAACACCGGCCTGTTCGGTTTTCAGGCATCAATAACCCTTGAGATTCCCAAGGTAAACCAGCCAAGCCCCCTATCTCCTTTAGTAGCGGTGTCATCTCGTTGTTCCCAAACCGAAAGACCGATCGATCGCAGTCCCAGAGTGTGGTAGAATCCTCTATCATCATGTCATTTGGCATGAATGTCCAAAAGAGAAGGCAAATTTCCCAGGTGTTTTCTGACTGTTGTTTTGTCGCTTGAATGCAAGTCCTCCCACCAGTTCAGGAGTTTTGGGTGGATGTTGGTGACCATGCCGAATCTGGGGACCTCGTGCCTCATTTCTGCAAGATAAACAGGTTAGGCCCTTACCCCCACCAGACTCGACTATTTAACATCAATAATTAGCAATGAGCATTTAAGTTCTCCAAATAAATGCATAGAACGTGAAGACGTCATTTTGGGTTCCAGGGAAACCCAGCGGACTTTGGACGAGGCTCTCTTTAAAGCTACTGTGCAGACAACACGTTAGTTCAGCTAGGTTTGACCATGATGCGTGCAACATACGATAGAGTAAGGTTTCTATTGGGGTTTTAGACTGGTACCCTTGAGCGGACAACTCAAGGGGGAAAGGCACGAAACTGTCGACTGCACCGCTGATCGACTAGTTTTACCGCAAATACGCCTTTTCGAATTTAGGGGGTGATGATATTGGAAGTGCGCAACCACTCATTGTGGTTGCTATAGGATTTGTTTGTCACGAGGGGAATATGAATGATGAGCATGATATGCAGTAATAAGCATTAAAACAGATAGGTATGTATTTTCACGTTGAGGAAAGCGGTAAAGAAGGAAATACAACAGTTATAATGGAAAGCTTACAAAGAAAACATGAAGATACGTTAGTTTCGTTCAAAATGAAATAAATATTTGCGAAACTCAAACAATTAACAGCATATAACGGGGAATAGGAAGCGGTGTAAGCATTTAAATGACAATTAATAGTCCAAAAGCACAAAGCAAATTGTAATGGTACAAGCCTAGGGAATATCCCCAGCGGAGTCGCCATGCTGTCACGTCCCCTTTTTTCTATCGCACGGGTTAGGTACAGAGAGATCGGGTTAAGACATTATGGACAACTTTTTTAAAAGAAAAGGAAGAGTCGCCACCTAACAATTTTTATGGTGCGTTAGGACACCTGGAGTTGATAGCTCATGAACTAGTTCGCGTTACCAGAGATTTGGTAAGGGTTTGATATTATCCCAAAGGGAAGGTGTTAGGCACCCCTCAGGATCCACAACTGTGGGTCCCAGCCAATAAGTTTTGTGAATTTGGACGGTAAGAAAGTAACAAATAAGGTTCACATATGAGGGGATTCAAAACAAGTATGAAAATCGTTAAAGGTTTTTTGAATAAAATAAACATTTGAAAAGAATTGTCCTAGGTTTAAAGTAATACGGATCACTTCAATGCAATACTTAGTATGTCACACCTCGGGGAGACAGCTACACATGGTATTAGCGCACCTGTCATCATATCCGTATTCTACCCTCCCACCCCGGAAAGGTTATTTAAAACGCGTGTTGGTCACGACTACTTAGTACGTGCCATTACCCATCCCATCCTATAAGTCCCGGAGGGAAATTGGGACTACTATTCCTACCAAAGGCGGGGCTAGGCTGAACTCAAGTTTAAAGGGTAAAATACTAAGCGACAATACAAAACAAGGTGTACATGTATTGGATCACATAGGGCAAATAATAGGCTCACAACTAAAAAGATTTAGCAGTGGGAGGATGGGTCAGGAATTGGAAACCTGAAATCACTAGTAAGGAGTAAGAAAATGCACAACTTTAAAATTTCACTTCAGAATAACACAGGAGTTTTAGTAAGGATAGGGTAGATTTCAGGAAGAAGCTGAATCAGTAAAGCTGGAGAATTTTAAAGGAGATAAATTAATCCCGTTCTAGTAAACCATAATTGACTTTGTTTTAATTACGCGTTAGGCCTAAAGTTTTCCTAGACGTCATATATATCGCCTAAAGGTTTTAAAAGTGCTAAACATGTTTGCATTCTGATTTTAACACAGGTTTGCAGAAAAGTTTGTTTTTAACGAATTGGCTAGATTATAATGGATTAAGCATGCTAAGCAGTGATTTAGTGATTGAAAATCGAACACGTATAGCCCGAGTAGCAGGATATCTAATGCAAAAAGAGTTCCTAATTACATGGTTTCTAGAATGCCGTGAATATGAAAAATGACAGTTTATTTTGTTCGTTATTAATTGATCATGATCATGAGAGGAGTGATTGACATGCTGAAAGTGAAAGACCTAAAAAAAAAAACAGGATTTCTAAGATATGCAGTGCATGTCCTAAACAGGTTGTTCTATTGCACAAATGGGTAAGTAAATCCTATGAACATCGTTTCTACCCATTACTATACTAAACATGCATAGTTCCCCCCATATCCACTATCCACCCCCAATATCTGTTTACAAGTTATTATAGGCCGAATAAATGAATTATTGTACTTGAAAGAAAAATAAGAAGTTACTCTATAGGGAGCCTTCACACAGGACCAATCTTCCAGCTTCACCCTTTCTCTTTCACAGCCTTAGATGGCCTGGGTACGACAAAGGTCCCAAAGGCCTAAGTGAGTCCGTGGCTAATACCAGCACCTAGGAATATTGATAATTACATAAATGCAGTGTAGAGTGCCCCACCTATGTGTCTCAAGGTTCAGAGGGAACTCATGGTTCCCTAAGCGATGCTCACACTGAGGAGGGTGGAACCTAAGGGTCTAGGAATTGTGAAGTGCCTTTGAAAAAGAGTTTGAGTTTGGAAAAAGGAGTTTTTAAATCACATGGTTTCAGAGAAAGCACAAAAGAACCAATATTTAGAACAACAGGGATTCAGAACTCATTAGAACATCAGAGAGATCATTCATAAACAGGGAAAGGGATTAAGGGGACAAATAGGGGTGGTGTTAATCAGTTTAGGTACAGATTCAACACATTAGAGATACAAAATAATACACAGCTGCTAAACCAACATACATGAGGTAATAAACAGACAGGAGGAATAAGAAACAACTGCAGCATAGACTATAGAAAACCACAGAAAATAATGCAGGATGAAGTTACTCTTGAAGAAGAAGAGAGATCATATAAGGAATTAGACATGCTAGTAACATGGTAAGAAGTAAAGCCACAGATAGAAGCACAAAAGAAATAGTAGGAACCTTAAACAAAAGTAAAGCATATTGTTTTGAGTGCAGTAATGTTAATTAGATCATACCAATGATGCAAATAGAGAGCAACATGAGAATGTTTAGTAGCACCGAATTAGCCTTGACTTGGCAGCCAGCTAATAGCAAGTAGCAAGTAGTAATAATAGAGACAAGAGAGAGATCAAGGAGGAGCAGAACAAGAGAGTAGTAGAGAGAGTGAATAATATTCTACTGATGTGTGTTTTTTTTCCAGTCTGTGTGTGTGTGTGTTGCTATTGAAAGACTAGGGTATTTATAGTTGAAAATAAGTGGTAAATAAGGTAAGAATCACAATGGCATGTTAATAAAAGAAGGCAGAATCAATCAGTATAGAAATAGGACACGAATCCCTTAAGTCAAGGGATTTTAAAAGCTCAAACGGTTAAAACACATAGCATATAAGGCAAATACAGGGCTGAACAAAATTGAATAAGGAAAATATCAAAGTAGCAGGATAATTAAGGAGATCATATCAGTCAGTAGACTATTAAGACAAGTAATCCCTTAAGTTAAGGGATTCAAGTTCAAATGGTAGAGAATCAGTGTCACATAAGGCAAAGGGAAAATCAGTATATGACAATTAAGGAGAGAATCAAGCTTAGTAAGTACAGAGTAGTAAATTAGGACTAGGTTCAGAAGATTTTGATCGATGAAAATGATTCAGCAAACAGAGTATCTCAGCATATAAGGTAAAGGAATCAATTAACTTAAACAGACAAATAGGATTCTAGAGTTTTAACAGAAGTCTTTCAATCAGTCCATAGAATCAGTCAAGAGAGTTATCAATCCATGCTTCAACATATAAATAAGGAAGGACAAACAAACGCAGCAAACAGGCAGAGTCGGCAATATACACAGAAAGAGGCAAGAGATGAACAAATTCATATGAATACAATCACACAAAGGTGATACAAGTAGGCTAAAGACTCAGAAATAACCCATTCGCAGCATGGTAACCACAGAACTTAACAAGAATCAGGTAGTCATGCTAACACGAAGAACCAGTGTAAGCAAGATCTTAAAATTAGGGCTTTTTAACATATGCGAGATAAAAAGTAGTAAGAACATAGAATCAGCTGAGATATGCAAGGGGAAAGGTTTAAACATAAAGAAGAAGTCAGTTTAAAACAGGTGCAGAAGAACTCTGAGAAACCCTAATTTTAAAAGAGGGTAAGACGTTTTAAAAACTGATGAATCTTAAATATTGAGTGTAAATTAGTGTAAAACATAAAGAAACAGGTTTAAATCGCTGAAAATACTAGAGACCTGAGAGGTTTAGGCAAAAAATAGGGTTTCATAAGAGAACCAGAGATAACCGGAGAACCTGTTGTAAAACCCAGAGACGGTAATGGTTAGAGCAACATCGAGTCGAACCTCGCCGGAGAAGGCCGGAAACAACCTAGGCAGGAGCCTCCATGGCCGTTCTGGCATGGTTGAAGCTTCACAGGAACTCAAGAGACGAAGGGAATAAGAGAGACGGGCGTCAGGTGGCCGGTGATTGAAAGGGATGAGACTGGAGGTGACCGGAGAGGCGGTGGAAACCCATCGGAGAAGAAGGAGAGCCCAGAAGGTTCTTGAGAGAAGGAGGAGAGGAAGGGACGATATTAGAGAGAGTGAGGTCTCGAAGAATGAGAGAGACGGGGGGTAGTTGGGGAGTTAATTAAAGAAATTAATGATCTGGACCGTTGATCTAATTTGATCAACGGTCCAGATGGATTTGGGGTTTGGGCCGGTTAAGATGAGGCTTTGGGCTGGTCTCACTTGGGTCAGGGGGTTGGGTAACTGATTCAGCCAAATGTGGCTAAAATTAAAATAGGAAGAGGCTAGTTGTGGAATACCCAATTTAATAGGATAGTTAATTAATTAAAATAGCCAATAATTGTATAATTTGAAATTAAGTTAAAAATAAGTATAATTACAGTAATTAGACAAGATTAAAAATACGAAGGACATAAATTCGGATTTTAAATGTATAAAATGACTAATTAGGCTATGATTGTAATTGCAATTAAATAGCACTCAATTGGCCAATTTATGAAATAATTGAATTTTAATAAATAAACAGTAATTATAAACAACATATTAAATTGGAGAATATTTTGAGATTATTTAGAGCGTAATTTATGAATTATAAAATGTGAAAACAGTAAATAAATAGGAAATAATTCAAATAAAAATGTGCAAAAATTGGGGAAAATACTCATTATTACAAAAAATGATTTTGAAAACTTATATGCAAGTTTAAAAATAATTTGAGGAAAAATTGGTTATCAACAGCTGCCCCTCTTTACCCGGGAAGGATGAAAGAATTGTCGGGTAAAGATATGATGGCCAATTTTGACCTGAGATGAAGCTGCGGGATAGAATTCGGCCGCACCCTGGTTTCTGAGCTGCCTACATATCCCTGGTTTTACAGGAATTAGGCCGCCTGTAGTTTCAGAATCATCGGCGAAATATACCGACAATGTTTCACAAGAACGGGCACAAGGTGCATGGTGGGGTAAGAATACAAAGATATTTCGGGGTTGTGATGAAGAACTGGAGCGGTCCCCTCCTGCCTGGTTAGCTGTTGCGGCCAGGTTACCTGCAAAGAATGAACGTATATTGCATAACATAATCATGATGCAAGTTCCCGTTTGACTATGAATGCTATCTTCGGACAATTAGGATGATGTCCTTAGACCATGATGTCCTGGGCCATGAATCGCTTGGAGCGGGATTCGCAGGCTATGAAATGATGTTCTCGGGCCATGAGGATGGTGCCTTTGAATAATGAAATGCAAGTTGCATAAAGAGATCTGCGGGCCATGAAGTGATGTTCTCGGGCCATGAGGATGGTGCCTCCGAACGATGATGCCTTTGGACAAGTTGGCGATATTTCATCCCATGAAGAGTGCAATAGTATGATGCCGACAAGACAGAGCTTAGTCTTGCGATAAAAAGGAAAGCGGGGCAAATCTTAGTGCGAAAGAAAGCGTAGATAAATATCGTTGCGAAAGGTAGTTGTTCTGAAAGAATAGATAAGAGTTGTTCGTAGTGAAGTAAAATGCATGGAGACAATGCTTAGTCTCGGAAGGCAGAAAGGTAGCCTCATGAAAATGCAAGAAATAAAATGCAGAGAGACAGTGCTTAGTCTTGGAAGGCAGAAAGGTAGCCTTATGAAAATGGAGGTAGAGCTTAACCTCATGCAGATGGAGACAAAGCTTAGTATCGGAAGGAAGAAAAGTAGCCTTATGCAAATGCAAGAAACAAAATGCAGGGAGACAGTGCTTAGTCTCAGAATGAAGAATATCAGCCTTATGCAAATGCAAGTGTGGGAAGATAAAATGACAGTAAGAGTTCTTAGCTGATGATAAGTGATATGATTGTTGTGAATACAAAGATGCTTGCGGTGATAGTAAATGTTGGCAATGCGAGACGGGTTCGCGAGTGTCTTGAGATGTCTTGCGAAGATAAAAAGATATTTGGGCTTTCGCCGTCTTTATTCCTGCGTTCAAAGAAAAATCGTGAGTTTTGTAAAGGGGAAGGTTAGTTCGTATCCCCTATTGGCTTGATTCGGCCTGCTTGCTTGATGATGATGACTTTGCTTGTACCGTGGGGGTAGCGTTGCTAAAACAAACTGCTTTTTGAGAAAAGATAAATATGCCTGATTTTGTAGAATATGATATGATATATAGAAAGCATAGTTTTCTTTGGAGTAACCGACGACCGTGATGCGGTTCAAGACATTGCAACCTCTATTGTTACAGAGATTTGAGAGTTCCTTCTCAGCTCTTGCCATAGTTTGATGGTGAAAACTTCTGGCTGTTACTGGTGCGGTGCTCGGCTGAACTTGCTTGGAAATTTTGAGGTCCCTCCTCAACATTCTGCCCCAGTTTCCATTCGTGGGGAAAATGAAATTTTTATTATAATGTGACCGAACCCACAAGGCTGCCTACATATCCCCTCTTAAATGGGAATCATGTCAGGCGTAGTTCATTTTACAACATTGATAGAAAGAATAAAGGGTTACACATAGTAGCGCTTGACTGCATCTCAATTGATTGGTTTAGGCCAAACTTCTCCATCTATTTCCACCAGTATGAGTGCTCCTCCTATTAGCACTCGGTGAACCATGTATGGGCCTTGCCAATTAGGAGAGAATTTTCCTTTTTCTTCGTCTTGATGAGGAAGATTTTCTTTAACACCAGCTACCCCAGTGTGAATCGTCTTGGTTTGACTTTTTTGTTGAAGGCTCTGTTCATTGTGTTCTGATATAGTTGTCCGTGACAAACCGCGTTCATTCTCTTTCCGTCTATGAGGGCCAACTGCTCATAACGGCTTCCTACCCAGTCTATGTCTCTGAGTTCAGCTTCTTGTATAATTCTCAGGGATGGAATTTCCTTTTTAGCAGGGATGATGACTTTTGTTTTGTATACCAACATGTAAGGAGTAGCCCCGGTTGGTGTGCGATACCCCAACAGAGCGAATGATAACTTCTCCTTCCATTGCTTGTGTTTTTCTATCATCTTTCTTAATATCTTCTTGATGTTCTTATTGGCAGCCTCAACGGCTCCGTTCATTTGAGGTATGTATGATGTAGAATTCTTGTGCTTGATCTTGAAGGTTTCACACATTACTTTCATCAGATCACTATTGAGATTGGAACCATTATCGGTGATGATTGACTCTGGAACTCCAAATCGACAAACAACGCGGTCGCGGACAAAATATACTACCACTTTCTTAGTAACTGCTCTGTAGGATGCGGCTTCGACCCATTTGGTGAAATAGTAAATAGCGACCAGAATGAACCTATGTCAGTTGGAGGCGGCATGCTCGATTAGTCCAATAACATCCATGCCCCAAGTGGCGAACGTCCAGGGTGAGCTTGTGGCATTAAGCTCGACTAGATGCAGTCTGTTTCCATGGTCATCCAGAAATAAACAGCCCGAAGAATCTTTTTTGCTAGAACAAACCCGTTCATATGAAGACCGCATGTACCCCCATGTATTTCCTCCAACAGCTTCGTTGCTTCATTTGCTTCGACAGATCTTAGCAAACCCAGATCGGGAGTCCTCCTATATAGGATTCCTCCATTGTGAAAGAAGTTGTTTGATAACCTTCGAAGAGTGCGCTTGCAAGATCTGGGTACTCTCCTTCTGCCAATTATTTCTTAATGTCATGAAACCAACGCTTTCCATCGGCTTCTTCTTCTATGTGTACATAGTAAGCTGGCTGAGCGTGAATCCCTACCAGAATAGGATCAATGAAATTCTTATCTGGATGACAAGGTGGCTAGTGCGTCGGCGAACTCATTCTGGATTCGGGGAACATGCCGAAACTCAATCTTTGTGAACCTCCTTCTAAATTCCTGTACATGATGCAGGTATGGAAGTATTTTTGAATTCTTTGTCACCCATTCTCCTTGAACTTTGTGTATCAATAAGTATGAATCGCCAATTACTAATAATTCCTGAACATTCATGTCGATGGCCAAGTTGAGCCCAATGATGCAAGCCTCATATTCAGCCATGTTGTTGGTACAAGGGAACCTGAGTTTGGCTGATACCGGGTAGTGCTGACCGGTTTCTGAAATTAAGACTGCTCCAATACCCACACCTTTGAAGTTTGCGGCCCCATCAAAGAACATCCTCAAACCGTCGTAGGATTCTGCAATGTCCTCTCCTACGAATGATACCTCCTCATCAGGGAAATACTTTTTTAAAGGTTCGTATTCTCCGTCCACGGGATTCTCAGCAAGATGATCGGTTAATTCTTGTCCCTTGACTGCCTTCTGAGTTACGTAAATGATGTCGAACTCACTTAACAGAATCTGCCATTTAGCCAGCTTGCCAGTGGGCATAGGTTTCTGAAAGATGTACTTCAGAGGATCCATCCTTGATATGAGGTACGTTGTGTAGGCGCAGAAATAATGCCTCATCTTCTGTGCGACCCAAGTCAAAGCACATCAGGTACGTTCTAATAGAGAATACCGGGCCTCATATGGGGTGAACTTCTTGTTGAGATAGTAAATTGCTTGCTCCTTTCCTCCTGTTTCATCATGTTGCCCGAGAAAGCAACCGAATGCCCCGTCTAATACAGCCAAGTAGAGTAATAGAGGTTTACCCGGCTCTGGGGGTACTAAGACTGGTGGTGTTAAGAGGTACTCTTTGATTTTGTCGAAAGCCTTTTGACAATCCTCAGTCCATTTGGTTGCAACATCCTTTCTCAACATCTTGAAGATTGGCTCACAAATGACAGTAGACTGGGCTACGAACCGGCTAATATAATTGAGCCGCCCCAGGAAGCTCATAACATCATTTTTTTCCCTGGTGGTGGCAATTCTTGGATGACTTTGACCTTTGATGGATCTAGCTCTATTCCTCGACGACTGACAATGAACCTTAACAGCTTCCCAACAGGGACCCCGAATGCACACTTCGTTGGGTTAAGCTTCAGATTGTATTTCCTTAGCCTGTTGAAGAACTTTCTCAAATCTTCCATGTGATCAGCAACTTTCTTTGATTTGATGATGACGTCGTCTACATATACCTCGATTTCTTTGTGAATCATATCATGGAATATAGTAGTCATGGATCTCATGTAAGTGGCCCTTGCATTCTTCAGACCGAACGACATAATTTTGTAGCAATACACCCCCCATAGCGTAATGAATGTCGTTTTCTCAGCACATTTCTCGTCCATCCAAATGTGATGGTAACCCGCAACACAATCTACAAAAGACTGCAGCTCGTGCTCGGCACAGTTGTCAATCAAGATGTGTATATTTGGCAAGGGGAAGTCATCTTTCGGACTGGACCAGTTGAGATACCGATAGTCGATGCAGACTCTAACCTATCCGTCTTTCTTTTGCACCGATACAATATTGGCTAACTAGGTAGGATATTCGACCACTCGGAGAACTCTGGCATTGATTTGTTTGGTGACCTCTTCTTTGATTTTCAGACTCATGTCTGGCTTAAATTTTCTGAGTTTTTGCTTCACTGGTGGGCATGTTGAATTGGTTGGTAGCTTGTGGGCCACAATAGATGTGCTGAGGCCAGTCATGTCATCATATGACCAGGCTAATATGTCCTCATACTCCTTTAGAAATTCTGTATATTCCTCCTTTTTCGACGGCGATAGATGAATGCTGATGCGTGTTTCTTTGACATTCTCTGTGTTTCCCAGGTTGATGACCTCTGTCTCTTCCAAGTTAGACTTAGGTCTATTCTCAAAATTTTCGACTTCTTTAATAATATCCTCAGGTACATCATCCTCGTCGGACTCGGAATCCGTTTGTTGCGTTGTCTCGTTGCAAGTCACAATCGTCTATTCATCAAGATGAGTAATAGTAATTATGTGTAAAGTAGAGGGAAGGAAAACAATATCAAGTGAATATAAGTAAACATAAAATTTGGAAATGCTTTGATAGATCGAGTAAACGTTCGAACATAAGAGGCCTTTTCTTGCAGAAAATTAAAAATGCAAAAAGGAAGGAAATGCTTTAAATAAATGAACTGAAGATAATGTTTGTTTTTTTAGCCTTGCTACCCATACTCTCCGCCTTCCTACTCAAAGCATATGCTACTACATTCGCCTTGCCCGGATGATAGAGAATGGTGATGTTGTAATCCTTTAGTAACTCATTCCACCCGCGCTGCCTCAAATTAAGATCCCTCTGTTTGAACAAGTGCTGCAAGTAGCGGTGGTCTGTATACACCTCACAAGACAGCCCATATAAGTAATGCCTCCAAATCTTAAGAGCATGAACAATCGTCGGCCACTCAGAATCGTGCACATGGTAATTCTTCTCATGAACCTTCAACTGGCGTGAAGCATAAGCAATAACTCTCCCTTCCTGCATTAATACACACCCCAAGCCAACGCGTGAAGCGTCGCAATACACCGTATACATCCCCAAACCAGAAGGCAATACTAGAACTGGTGCTGAAGTCAATGCAGTCTTGAGCTTCTCAAAGCTCGCCTCACACTCATCGGACCACCGATATGGAGCATTTTTCTAAGTCAATCTAGTCAATGGGATAGCAATGGATGAAAAGATCTCCCAAAATCGCCTGTAGTAGCCTGCTAGGCCGAAGAAACTCCTGATCTCTGTCGCTGAGGTAGGACGTGGCTAACTCTGAACTGCCTCAATCTTCTTAGGATCAACCTTGATACCCTCTCCAGATACCACATGCCCCAAAAATGCCACAGAATCTAATCAAAACTCACACTTGGAGAACTTAGCATATAACTTCTTTCCTCGCAAGGTCTGGAGCACAACTCTCAAATGCTGCTCGTGCTCTTCCAAGCTTTGTGCGTAAATAAAAATATCAACAATGAAGACGATGACAAAGGAATCAATATACGGCCTCAACACCCTATTAATCAAATCCATAAATGTTGCCGGGGCATTAGTCAAGCCAAAAGACATAACCAAGAACTCATAATGGCCATATCTCGTACGAAAAGCCGTCTTCAGAACATTCGAAGCCTGAATCTTCAGCTGATGATACCCCGTTCTCAAGTCAATTTTCGAAAATACCCTGGCACCCTGTAACTAGTCAAACAAATCATCGATGCGCGACAATGAATATTTAGTCTTAATAGTTACCTTGTTCAACTGGCGGTAATCAATACACATCCGCATAGACCCATCCTTCTTCTTTACAAATAGAACTGGAACACCCCACGGCGATACACTCGGCCTGATAAACCCCTTAGCCAACAAATCCTCAAGTTTCTCCTTCAACTCCTTCAACTCATTTGGAGCCATACGGTACGGGGGAATAGAAATAGGCTGAGTGACTGGAGCTACATCAATATAAAAATTGATATCTCGATCTGGAGGCATGCCCGGAAGGTCTGAAGGAAAGGAATCCGCAAACTCTCGAACAACTGGCACTGAATCGATCATTGGAAACTCGGTGGTGGTGTCCCGCACATAAGCAAGATATGCCAAGAAACCCTTCTCGGCCATGTGTCGAGCCTTTAGGAAGGAAATAACTCTACTGGATGCACTAACTTAGGAACCTCTCCATTCAAACCTAGGCAACTCGGGCATGGTCAAAGTAACCGTCTTGGCATGGCAATCCAAGATGGCATGATGAGGAGATAGCCAATCCATGCCCAGGATGATCTCAAAATAAACCATGTCGAGGAATAGAAGGTCCGCTCTAGTCTCAAACCCACAAAAGGTGACCACACAAGACCGATCGACCCGGCCTACAACCACAGAATCACCCAAAGGAGTGGACACATATATAGGAGAATCCAAGGACTCGCAAGGAACATCCAGAAAACAAGCAAATAAGCTGACACATAGGAATAAGTAGATCCCGGATCAAATAGCATTGATGCCTCCCTACCACCTACTGAAATAGTAACTGTGATCACGGCATCTGAGGCCACTACATCTGCTAGGGCCGGGATAGCATAGAATATGGCTGGAGTACCTGAAGACTGACCTCCGCTGAACTGAGTAGGAGCTAACTGAGCTCCCTCTGACTGGCCTCCACCTCTGGGACGACCTCTACCAGCCTGTCCTCCACCTTTGGGTGGACGGAGCGCCGGTGCTGAGTATGTAGGCTGATAACTCTGCTGAACAGCCTTGCCCCAAAGTCTGAGACAAGTCCTCCTCATATGTCCTGAATCCCCACACTCATATCATCTCACTGGAGGCATGGCCTGCTGCCCTGAAGAAGAAGAACCTTGAATAGCTGGGAGACGTTGAGAAACCTCTGGCATAACACTAAAGTAAGGAGTGGGAGAACCTTGATGACCCGAATACCCGCCGAGGAACCCTGGATGGCTGGTGGGCGATAAGAACTCTCCGGCAAGGCACTGAAATAAGGCCTCACTGGAGCACCATGGGGAGGTGGTGGAGGAGCTAAATATGGGGCACTGAACTGACCCCTGCCCCTACCTAGGGCGCCTCGAAAATCCCCCGAAAATCTAACTCTCTTATCCGACTGACCCTACTCTCTGCCCCTTGATTGGTAACCCTCAATCCGGCGAGCTATCTCGACTACAAGCTAATAAGGAGTACCCATCTCACCCTCTAGGGCCATGTTAGACCTAATACCTGAGTGCAACCCAGCTACGAATCTTCGCACTCTCTCAGCCTCTATAGGTAGAATCATGAGGGCATGACGGGACTGTGAAACCCCACGTGTTATTTTTCTCTCTTCTCTTACGTAAAATATGTAACGTGGCGTGGTTATATAAGGTATATATGATTGCGTATAGCACATTGGGAGAATAAGACTGAAAATGTGTAGTAATATCAAGGAAACAAAACTAAAGCTTTAGGTCAAAGGAATCCCTTAAACAAAGGTTTGTGGTTAGAGAAATGACTCGGGTAGCACCCCACACATTCGGAAGGTTTAAGTTAACTTGCACATGTGGGATAAGACTAAGAGTATCTAATATGCTAAGAATAATGTGTTATGAGGTATTATAATATCACACAGGTCACATGTTAATTTTTGGAGTCAAGCAAGTTGCGAAATAAAGGTCGGCAAAAGTTATCGTAAATTTCTCTAATAAATTTTCTAAACTTTGGGTCAAATGTATCAGATAATTTCTCCAAATATATAAAGAGTTATGGGACTCACAACCTACCGAATCGAAGGTCTACGAGTCTAGTTCGCAACCAAAAAAACCTCACATCAAACCGACATCGGAGTAAGAAGTTATGACTGTTTTACCACAGACTGTCCGGGCTGAAACCGGGTCGCGAGCCGGGTCGGGTCAAACAAGTAGTATAAGTCGGAAAATCCGACTTTTAAGACCAAAAAACATTTCACCTTCGTCCCAAAACAGTGAGAAAACTGAAGAGAGGGTTCCATGGTGGTTTTGAGTGATTAAGGTACGTTTTTGATGATTTCTATCGTTAAAGTTTGCCCCCGTGCCTAGAAACCTAATCTCTACGCTTTGCAATCGTTTTCCCCTTCTATTAGCTGTGTTTGGAGCTATTTTGGAAGATAGGAATTTGTTGTTCTTGTTGTTTCTTCAAGCTTTATACTTGGTTTGCCAAGGTAATCATCTTCGGACTCTTTTATGATCGTTTTTACAAAGTTCTACGGACGTTTCGTCAAGTTAGGGTCATATGAAAAATCTGCCGATTTAAACTCAATTATGAACTGTTTATAGGTGCGTATAAGCTGCATATATATAGTGTTTGCGAAGCTTAGGACATAAGGAACAACGTCCGTGAAGGAACTATTGGCATTCAGACGTTCGTTGGAAAGGTATGTTAAGGCTAAGCTCCGTCCTTCCTTTTAGCACGAATTCTGGAAAATTCCTAAGACGCCAAATGTGGTATTTTACTATTCTATTGCTAGAAAGACCTTCTGAGAAAGGCATTGGTATTGTAGCTGAAGTATTTTCATGATGCTATTAGGTTTATATTGAACTCGTTCGGTTAAATAGGGTATTCGGCATCTATATATGTCATTTTGTTGACTTTCTTAACTATATGTCCATATATATGAACTCTTATTTGTATTTGGGTTGTGTGACTTAAAAATAAAGGCATTTAGTATTTGCGATCAGTCATTCTTCCTTGTTAAAGTGTATTTTAAAATCTCTAAAGTGATACGTCGATTTCCAAAAATCTCAAATATAATTTTTATGTTTAAACTACTAAAACACTTGATTTTTGAAATACTTGCTTTTACTAATTATCAAGAAATCAGGTATAAGGACTAAGTGAAGCACCTTAAGCTTTTTATGAACATCTTCAGAGTTAAGTTATCTTTCTAAAAGTCGAGTTAAGTTTTCAAGCTTATTCAAAAAACATATGAGGTTCCACGAGACATTTGTATGCGATACGAAGGTGATTATGAGATTATGAGAATAAGAGTGTCAATGAGCCAAGATTGGCTAAGTTCTTGTTATGGCCTATTATGTGCATTCAAAGTTCATATCATACATGGCATATTATGCATGGACTTCGAGCTATAATCGGAGGTAAGGGGCCTATTTGCCCGAAAGACTATATATATTGTACAGATAGCCACAGGTTGGCAATATGATACCGGTTAGCTACCGGGAGAGACTGCCATTGCTAGCATTTGGTTGGTTATGTCATGCATTTGCATCAATATATATGTATTTACGACATACGATTACATGAACATACCATGCATATTTGATTACTATGAGGTCGGATGTCAGCCATGGAGGCTATCAGAGTTTCAGTGTCAGGTGGTATCTCTATTACCCTTTTTACATCAGCTATGTATGGTTCTACTTTCTGCCTTACATACCAGTACATTTTCATTCGTACTGATGTCCCGTTGCCTGGGGACACTGCATTTTTGTTTCGTGCGTGCAGGTCCAGGTAGGGACTCTGATCGACCCCTCCGCTAGGATTTTGGGGTTCAGCTGTGAGTTGGTAAGCTCCACCTCTTCCTGGAGCTTTCATAGGATGGTTACTTTTGTTGTACAGTTTAGGTATAGTCGGGGCCTTGTTCCGACAGTGCTTATGATACTCTTAGAGGCTATGGTGGACACAGTATTCTGGGTTTCTTTTTGCAGCTTTCAGTCTCCAGCCCATAGGCTTGGCATGTATATATATATGTGTGTAGGCATGTATGTCTTCAGTCGCGGCCTCGTCGGCCAGCTAGTACTTTATTATTTTGGCTTGTCTACCTTTGTTTATATGACTTATTGTTATTCGGGTCATGACCTTAACGGTCCAGGCTTAGTATTTCAGATGTTGTG
>ML269758.1:0-30444 GCA_005239495.1 Nicotiana undulata
CCTCCCGAAAATATCTCCCTTATTACTCCTGTTGCGGCATGCAACCAGATCCCACCTGTCCTCTCTTATCACTCCTTGATGCGGCATGCAACCCGCTCCCACCAGACATATCATATCAATTTATTCAAAATTTCACAAATCAGACCAAGCCTTTCACAATACTTTTGTTTCAACAATTATAAATAATAAACTACATTTTTCTCATGGCTTCATCAATAACTTCTCAACAATGAAACCAACAAGAATATCAAAATATATATATATTTATTCCATAAAAACAATACCAAATCTCTCAGCCATATTTATATCACGAGGGAACCAGCTCAAACAACCAATACTCTTTCCAAACAGTCACAATAATAACTAACAACAATTCAACAAGGCCAAATAGTCATAGAAACAATAATGAACATGTAACAGTTAAGACAATAATCAGATAAGTGGAGAACGGGAAAGGGGATCATATTTTAGAAAACACTTTGGGTGGTGCATAGATACTCGTCACCACACCTATAAACCATGCCCATGCAATTCACATAACAAACAAGTGGGGAGTCCTATTCCCTCAAGCTAAAGTTAGGCCAAACACTTACCTCAATTCGGCAGGCCACTCACTGCTCAATTATTGCTTTTCCCTTTGAATTCACCTCTAACTTGCTCGAATCTAATCGAAATTAACTTAATATCATTAACTAATGATAAATGAACTAACTTTATTGAAAAATATAATTTTTCCTAAGTTTTCTAAAAAAAAGTGAAAACCCGACCCCGAGTACGCTTGGTCTAAACTCGGGTTCAGACCAAGTTACGTTTACCCATTCACCCACGAACCCAAATATGCTATTAGTTTTGAAATCTGACCCTTATTTGATATAAAAATTCGGTTTTTACAAAACTCCCTAATTTTACCCAAATCCTTGATTTTTACCAGGAAAATTCTTTGTTTTTGCTTTAAAAGTGATTGAATATAGTAAGGAATTGAAAGAACAAGGTTTGGAATTGATTACCTATGAGTTGGGGATCAAGATTGTTGAAGAAAAATCGTTTTTTAGGGTTGGAACTCGAAATTTTGGTGAAGAAAGTGTTTTGTCCGCTCTTTAACAAGTATTTATATTTGCTGGGCTGGGCAACTATGCGATCGCAGATAAAAAGGTGCGATCGCACAGTGTAAGGGATTTTTTTTTTGGTCAGTGCTATCGCAGGGGGATGAGTGCAATCGCACTGGGTAAGGGAAATTTGAGTTGTGCTATTGCGGGAGAATTAATGCAATAGCACAGAACAAATTTGGCCCCTCTGAGCTTGCATTGTGCTATTGTGGGAGAATGAGTGCAATAGCATAGAACAAATTTGGACCCTCTGAGCTTGCACTGTGCTATTGAGGGAGAATGAGTGCAATAGCACATAACAAATTTGGGGACCCTGAGCTTGCACTGTGCGATCGCGGATAAAGCCATGCGATCGCACAGGGTTCCAAATAGGCCTTCTAAATTTACTCTGTGCTATCGCGGACTTTCCTATGCGATCGCACAGAGAAATTACCTGGACACCAGAAAACTTAAAACCAGCAATTACTTCAAGTGCAAAAACATCCCGTGGCCTACCCGAAACTCACCCGAGCCCTCGGGGCTCCAAACAAATCATGCACGCAAGTCTAAAAACATCATATAGACTTGACCGTGCGATAAAATCATGAAAATAACATGTAAATCTATGAATTAAACCTCAAAACTCATCATCTTCAACAAGAGCTCTTAAAGTTCATAATTTATCGACCGGATGTCTGAATCACGTCAAACGAACCCCGATTTTCACCAATTTTCACAGTTATCCCTAAATATCATAACAAAGTATTTTCGGGATTCGGAACTAAAATACGGACCCGATATCAATGATTTTTTAGCATTATTTCTTTTCTTTAATTTCAGCAAAACAATTTCTTTCAAAAAATAATTTCTAAGGCTTGGGACCTCGGAATTCATTTCCGGGCATATGCCCGAGTCCTATATTTTACTGCGGACCTCCCGGGATTGTCGGAACACAGATCTGGGTCCATTTACTCAAAATGTTGACCAAAGTCAACTTTTACCAAATTTAAATTCTAAAAATCACTATTTCTCATATTTTCACATAAAAGCTTTCTGATTTCACGCCCGGACTGCGCATGCAAATCGAGGTATTTACTTTTAGTCTTTTTATGGCTTTTAAGCATGAAACAGAGTCTAATTTTATAAAATGACCCCTTGGGTCATCACAGAGTGATTTTGAAAGTAGATATGCAATTTTGAAAAATAAGTTGAGGAAAAATTGGGTATCAACAGTGTTCACCTATGTACCCTATGTGTCCCCAAACCCTATTATCCCTGTTTGTGGTTGCTGCACCTGCCTTGGTTCTGTGTTCTTTGGTTGTGTATGAACCTATTTTGGGTTCTATTTGGACTGTTGCTTGTTGTCCTACTAAACAACTCTCATATTTTACAAGACTATTTCAAACAAGTCTCTTTTCAAACTATTTTCCTATTACAACCTTTTCAAAACTTTGTTAAGTACTCTCACTCTATTCTTAGATCCTTAAGTCCTGCCCCTTTAGTGTGTGACTGCTTTGGCACCCTTGAGCTCCCTCTGAACTCTGACACACTAAGGCTGGCCCTTCCACACTGCATTTACTCAAACTATGGTTATGGAATCTGGGTGTGAGCACTGCTCGGGATCCTTTGAGTTCCTTAGGGAACTCTGACACACCCGGATATGATAAAGGCTGTGAAACAATCTGGCATTGAGGTTATGGAAATCTGGGCCTATTTGCAGGCTCCTTATAGATAACTTCTTATTTTTCCTTCTTCTATTTATGTAATTCATTCAATACTGGTTTGTAATAATTATTGTAAACGAATATTGGGGATGGCTAGTGAAAAGGGTGGGTAGTTATACATGTTATAAATATCAAGGGTAGAAACCATGCTTTAGGTTTACATTTTCTGTGTGCGTACTAGAATCCATGCTTAGGACCAATACATGCAAGCATATTATGCATTAGAGACCATGCTCCTAGGTTTCATTATATACTGTTTTCAGCATCTCATTTGACATTATCACTATCACTTAAAAAATCCTGTCTCTAGGGTAAATGACCACATTTATATAAACTGGTTACTCATGCAATCATAATGCTATAACCTTCTTTGCATTTAGAAATCCTGCTTTAGGAAATTCTGTGATCATGTTGTGCATTTAGAAACCCTGCTTTTAGGAATTCTGCATATAAATCATTTTTCTTTACATGCGCATATTAGACACCATGTTTAGGATTTTGTTCGTCCTCACACCTAGTTAAACTATTGATGCATGAAAAGGGTATAAAACAGTCTCCCCTTTGTTTTAACAAACTTGCAATAATCCTGTATCTCTCGCAAAACTTAGAACAACATGCTTTAAGCAAAATAATCCTTACACTTCTTTAATAATCTGGGTAACTACTGAGCATTATTCCACGCCTAGGCAAGCCTTAGGTAATTAAGGTTGTTAAAACTGGAATACGCTTCTTTCATGTGTACTGTCTAACTACCAACACGCTTAAAATTAGTAGGCAAAACTGATTAAGACTTCTTCTCTGAGTTATGTAATAAATCTGCCTCTTTGTTATTGTCACTTAGATACCATGCTTTAGGATCTGAAAACCCATACCTTAACTGTGTTTGAGTCATGTTGTTTCTTTGCACTATCTATGGAGGTACTTGAGCCCTTTTTTGTGTTTATATGCTAATCCTCCGTATCTGCAGTCCTATCTGTTTTTATATGTCGCTTTAGTATTTTGCCTTTAAACCTGAGGGTCTGCCTAGAACCTCCTTCATAGGATAGAAGTCCTAAACTCCTCCAAGACTAATAGGAAGGGACGGGTAACAACATACAATAGAGGTCGTGACCAACACTCGCTCTAATTACCTTTACAGAGTGGGAAAGGGCAGATACGAATATGATGACCGGTGCGTTAATACCACGTGTATCCCCTCTTTGAGGAGTGACATACCGGGTATTGCATTGATGTGATCCATATTACAAGTAAACCTAGGACATCCCTTATGCATGTTTAGGCTATAATCCTTTTCAAAACCTACTTAGCTGTTAAATATTTTCAAAACATATGTGTGTTTAGATTGCAAATATCTCAAAACCCCCTTACTATATTAGACATTAATTGCTTACTTGCTAGTTGTACAAATTCACAAAGTTATTTGGTCGGGAACCACATTTGTGGATTCTGAGGGGTGCCTAACGCCTTCCCCTTAGGATAATTACAAGCCCTTACCCTATCTCTGATTATCAAACTTGTTTATAAATGAACCCCCCCAATAGGTGCCCTAACGCACCTTAACTCGTTAGGTGGAAACTCTTCGAAACTTGCAAACCCCTTTCCCAAAAGGAATGAGTTGTCCCAACCAATGTCATGAACCCTTGACCGGCCCCGAAAGGGAGTTTGGGGAAAAGGGGGCGCGACATCAAATCGAATACGCGACTTAATAGTCGCTACGGGATGGACCAAGTCACAATCCATATCGGTGCACGCCCACACGCTAGTCACCTAGCATGTGCGTCACCTCATTTACAAAAACAATATAAAATACCGGGTTTTCATACCCTCAGGTTTAGAGTTACAATCGTTATTACCTCAAAACATCCCAAAAACTACTCTGCGATGCTCTTTCCCCTCGAATCGGCTCCCAAATGCTCCGAGACTATCAAAATCAGATTTACAATATCAAAAAATGCTAGGGAAACGAAACCCAATCGAAAACTATCAAAATTAGGCATAATTCCGGAAATAGGCCAAACCTGACCCCCGGGCCCACGTCTCGAAACTCGATAAAATTTATACCATAAGGATTCTCATCCTCCCACGAGTCTATACATACCAAAAATACTGAAATCGGAGTCCAAATGACCCCTCAAATTCCCATTTAAGGTCTCTTAATCTCAAGCCCTAACTACCCATTTTTGCACTGATTTTCTCCAAATGTTAACCACTAATCAGTCCTTTAATCACATATAAACGAGTTTAGAGTCCAAAAACCTTACCTCAACGAAGAACTATCGATTTCCCTCTTCAAAAACCCTTCAAAAACTTCCAACCCGTATGGAATGGTGAAAAGAAGACTAAAATTCGCTAAGGACCCTTTTTATATTTTCTGCCCAGGGATTTCCGCACCTGCGGCCAAAATCTCGCACTTGCGATACCAGGTGCGCACCTGCAAAAAATCACTTAAAGTCCCAATTCCGCACCTACGACTCTGCAGGTGCGGTCCCACGTCCGCATCTGCGATCCCTCACTGAGTTGCCCAAATTCCGCATCTGCGATCCCTCACTGAGTTGCCCAAATTCCGCATCTGCGGACCCCTTTCTGCTTTTGCAGGCCCGCACCTGCGGCTCCCCATCCGCAGGTGCGGTCACAACAGAAAAATGACACCAGCAACAGTTTTGCTGCAATTTTACAAGTCCAAACCTCCGTTAACCATCCGAAATCAATCCCGAGCCCCTCGGGGATCCACCCAAAAATACCAACAAGTCATAAATGATCATCCGGACTTAGTCGCACCCTCGAAACACCCAAAATAACATCAAAACACTAAATTGACTTCGAATTAAAGCCTATGAATTTTGAAACTTCTAAAGTTCGCCAAAGATGCCGAAACCATCCAAAACACGTCCGATTGACCTGAAATTTTGCACACACATCCAAAATGACACTACGAACCTGTTCCAACTTCCGTAATTCTATTCCGACCGCGATAGCCTATTTTCCACTGCCGACCGAAAATTGCCAAAAACTAACTTTCGCCAATTCAAGCCTAATTCTACACCGGGCTTCCAAACTACATTCCGAACACACTCCTAAATCCCAAATCACCTAACGAAGCTACCCGAGCCATAAAATCCGTATTCCAAGATCGTTTACCAAGAAGTCAACTCCCAGTTGACTTTTCCAACTATAAGTCTACTTTAAGAGACTAAGTGTCTCTGTTCACACTACAACCATTCTGAACCCGAACCAACCGACTCCAACACATCATAAAAAATATAAATAATGCACAACAAGGCAAAAACATGAATAACTGTTCAAATTCAATGGAACGACCGGCCGGGTCGTTACACATGACTTGTACTGCCAGTCCTTAGGTTATTAAATATAAGTTCAATTAATTTATCATTGATTTTCTTATTAAACTCATTTGGACTGTGTTGGCTGTTAATTGGCTTGCATAGCGGGTTGTGTTAGGTTCCATCACTACTAGTTGGATTTTTGGTCGTGAAAATGACGGATTTAGTTCCTTCAAGATTACTAACTTGTACCCAAAAGACAATTATTTTTATTTTTTTTTAAATTTATGCGCACGATTAAGAAACAAAAAAAAACAAGAAAATATGTATCTATTTTTGTGCTAGTGTTCGGGTCTGGCTAAGAACCCGTTTGGATTAGCTAATTGTAAATAGCTGATAAGGTTGACGTGCTGAAAAGTTTTTTTAAGTACTGAAACTGATTTTTAAAATAGGCATTTACGTGTTTGGATAGAAGTGCTGAAACTGATAATAAGTAGTTGATGTATTTGATAGATAAGCTATTCTTTTGTTAAAATGATTAAAATACCCCTGAATATTTTTCAAAAGATTATAACGAAAATAATTAGTACCAAATATGGAATGAAAAGAAAGTCAAGAAATTATTTTGGGAAAAGTATTTTGTGAATTAGAAAATATTATTAATGAAAAATAAGTAAAAATATTGGTAAAATTAAAAGTGCTTATAAGCTGAAAAGTCATAAGTTGGGTTTTAGGGGGGGGGGGGGGGGGGGGGGGGGGGGGAGGTCACCAGCTTATGACTTATGGCTGATTTTAGCTTATAAGCACTTTGGATGTTTACCAAAAGCCTAGATAAGCCAAAAGGTGCTTATAAGCCAGTTTGATCGACTTATAAGCTTAGCCAAACACCCGTTGAGTCATATAAGGTCAATAACAATTTAGATTACGATTTACAAACTGACAGTCAAGCTAAGAAACACTAATACTGAAGGTGGTAAATTAACTTAATATTGAGGTGAAAAAAGTAACAAGTAGTTATTAGAGTTTTATTATTGAATGCCTTGTAACAGTTCACATATGGCTGATTATGAATATAATGATTTCAAAAATATCTGTAAATGTACCGGCGTGCCTCGTTATCTTTCGAGCACTCTGGATTGAAACTCTATTTGACATGACAATGTAAAAGAAACTAAGACTGTCTATATATGTAGATTGACATCCATTTTTCAAACAAAATTGCCATGCCAGCAGCAAATTTCCAAGTCACATGATACTTATTGAACTTCGTTCCTACACTAAATCTCGCACATGTGCTATTGCTTTCTTTCCATGAATACTTACATTTTAACCGTTACTAGAGTTCAATGTAGAGATATATAAAGAATCTTACTTGCATACAGATTGTAACTACTCGGTCAATCGTTTTGAATATTTTAGTTCGGATCTTCTATTTATTGCCTCCTCTATATTATATTGTGGTTATGTGACTTACCGGGGGTGTTTGATTTTGGTTTCAGCCGAGTTTCGGAGTGGAATGGGACATATAATCCCTAGTTGGAGCTTTAATTTGAAAGAGATGACCGTAGTTTAGCTTTGTGTAGACGACTTCGATATGGAGTTTTGACGGTTCCAATAGGCCCGTATGGTGCATTTGGACTTAGAAGTGTATCCGGATGTTGATATGCACAAAGGTATGATCTTTACACATTTTCAAAAAAATTCAACAAAAGTCAACCCCAGCTCGTCCGATCAAAATCCGGGTCCAAGGGTTAATTACGACTACTCATAACCCCACGACTCCATATATATATTTTGTTTTAAAATTCTGGTCCAAATCGACTGTCAAAACTCAAATATTCATCGTTTAAAACTTTGACAAATTTTTTGAAATTTCCACTTTGATTCACATAAATTTGATGTTAAATTTAAGATATAATCATAAAATATAGTTAAAAATTAATTAGAATCACTTACCGAATGTTTGTAGATGAGAATCTCCACTCCAAATCGCCTCCTACCGAGTTTAGGGTTCTAAAATGAGAGAATATGATGAAAAATCCTGACTCCCAGCCGTTTTGTTCAGTTGTAGTAGTCACAATTGCGACACTGGGTTCGCAATTGCGAAACCTCGCAATTGCAAAGAAATTCTTGCAAATGAGGCCAGTGACAGCCTAAGAGGACAAATGCGACATTGGCTTCGCATTTGCGAAGCCTGCCCTCATCGCAAATGTGACACTTTTATTACTAATGCGAGCCTACCAAATCCTGAAACTCATATCAATTGCGATCCATGTATTGCAATTGCGACACCTGAGGCATCGACACACCAACAATCCAGTTTTCAGTCCAAACCATTCCGTGACACATCCGTAAAATCCAAGCCCTTGGGAATCCAAACTAAACATCCATACAAGTATAAAAGTATCATACAAACTCGCTGGCGAGATCGAAAAACAAAAATAACATCTATAACTACGAATCAGATGCCAAAACGCATGAATTTCAAAGTAAGGTTCAAGAATCTCTAAAACTGCAACCAAGCGTCCGAATCTAATCAAATCAACTCCAAATGACACCATGTTTTGCAGACAAATAATAAAAGGCATAACAAACCCATTCCAAGTCCCAAAACCAAATATTTCGAACATGATAGACAAAAGTCAACCTCTTCTTAACCTTAAATTGCCAATATGCGGAAAAATTACACAATTCATCCCACAGACATCCGAATTTGATTCCGGGCATACACGCAAGTCGAAAATCATGATATGAATTTATCGGAGCCATCAAAACACCATTCTGGGGTCATTTTTATAGAAGTCAATGTTTGGTCAACATAATCAACTTACGCTTCTAAGCCAAGAATCAAAGGGTCTAAATCAACCTGAAACCTTCTCGGAACAAAACCAATCAACTCCGTAAGTAGTAAAATCAAAATTATACATGTGTGAAGCATCAAAAGGGAAAATGGTGCGCAAATACACAAAATGACCGATCGGGTCATTACATGGATAATATTGAAGGAATATTTATTGTGGAATATTTTTTCTTACGTTTATGTACATTAGAGTTAAGAAATAATTTGTTTATTTTAAGGGTATTATAGTGCTTCAGATTTATAGGTTTATTTTCATCTTTCAACTTTCAACTTTGGGATTGCCACTTATAATATAGTGTTATACACATAAATAATACACTAATTATATATATTTGGGTAGACAACTATATCGGCTGAAATCCCCAATGATGAAATTCCAAATGCAATAACATTTTCAACTTTCATCATTTTGCAAGATCGGACCTCTAACTTTTAATTTTTTCATTGGTGTGTTGAGGGAGCATGGTGACTTGTCCGAGGGGTGTGGCTGGTATTGTTTGGACAAAATTGAAATTCAAATCGAAATCGAAAACTTTTGAATTCTTGTTTCAAATTATGGTTCGAAATTATGATTTAATTTTTGAATTTTTTGAATTTCAAATTAAAATTTTCATTTTGGGGTATAAAAATAAATTTTTTACACCTATTATTTACATGTGTACTGGTCTTAGGATACACATGTTGTGCGTGTACCCCATCTTGATGAGTATAACTTTTATTTTTAAAAATATTAAAAATATATTTAAGTTATAACATGAAAGTAATAAAAAAGTGTAATTTTTTTAAAATGACGATTGTTGATCCTGTTTTGCTAACTTAGTAAAGGAAGCCTTATGGAAATCCTTAATCATTTTAACACATTTATTCAATTTAAAATTAATTTCAATTTTATAATTTTAGATGTTATTATGCGGAAGAACACATAACTTTTGATTATCTAAGAGTTTTCGTATTTTTTGAAAGGTAGATTCTCAAATAACATTGGAGTTGATCGTCTATCATGACCCAAATTCCCAACCAAAGGGTCGTGATGGCGCCTAATGCTGCTTGCTAGGCAAGCCAACACTTAACAGAAATATCAGAATGATACCAGGCATACAATAGTAAAACTCAGTAATGTATAACACTAAAGCCAACAACTGTTTGACACCTCCCAGAAGTATGAGTATATGCGTATCTATGGACTTACTAAATATAAATATAAATAAATAATACAATGTTTGAAGCAAATAAAAAATACCAAACTATAAGAAAGGTGACTCTAAGGCCCGCGAACGAGAGTGAAGCACTACCTCGAGTCTCCTCAAATCATGAGCTAGTGCATCCTCTGAGTATCACTAAGTCCGACATCAAAACTTATACAAAATGTGCAGAAGTGTAGTATGAGTATAACCAACTCAATATACTCTGTAAGTATCAAGCCTAACCCTGACGAGGTAGTGATGAGGCTAAGACAAGACTCCTGTGTGTAAAAATGTGTAGTTAGGTAATGCAAAAATAAAGAGATATAATACAATTAAGAGAACATGAAAAGTAAAAAGTAGATAGCAAATAGGTAACAAGTTAAATAACAAGTGTAGTTGCGAGAAGAAATAATACGTGGATTAATGAAAGGAGTAACTAAGGAATATAATGACTATAACCTTAAAATAACACCAAACAAGCCTTTTACAACAATTCAAGTCCAAGTAATTTGGCAACACAATCATGAAACAACATAGCCGAGTTCTGAATCCGTATAGTAAAAGCCAGAAATAAGAGATAACTATCAAATGGTACGATATCACCCTTTGTACTTTTACTCTCATCCTCACAAGTACGAAAACAACTTTTGTGCAATAGTAATAATGTAAAGAAGTGCGAAAATATCCTTCGTGCATAATCACTCTTCCTCATAAGAACAAAAATACCCTTCATGCAATTCGATCTTCCTCACCAAGCATAAACATGTAAAGCAAAACCAAGAAAGGTGGGAAACCAAACACAAGAACAATGATCAGACCTAACTTGCCATTTGAAAAATTGTCATCACTTTGCATCAATAGACAAATAACATTTCAATAGTCTTACTATCCATTATCCCAATAAGATCAACACAGAAATTATCATGAATAAGAATATCCAAGGCATTATATAATCTAACAAAAGCATGAAAGACATAATACATGAAGCAACAAGATACAAATAAACTAGTTATATCTGCATGCTTGACCCATAGCAATCACATATGCACTCGTCACCTTACATATACGCCACCCAAAATATATAATACATAGCAAATAGATATAATTTCTTCCAAGTTCCCTCAAATCAAGGTTAACAAAGATACTTACCTCTTTTCAGCACAACTAAACCCTCCAAAACCGCCTTTCCTTTAGCACAAATCTCTAAACCACTCGAATCCAGCTAATCAATACTCAAATAAGTCAAAACAAGCTTTAGGAACTACCATAGTATTAAAAAGGTTTGATCTTTGACATATTTAGAAATTTTAATAAAACGTCAACTTGGACCCACGTGCCTGAAATTTGAAATTAACACCAATTCTCGTTTACCCATTCTCCCCTTAGTCCAAATATGTGGTTTGCATCAATATTGGACCTCAAATCGAGATCCAAATCATTAGCCCTCATAAGTTATTAATACCATTTTTTACACGTTAAAGTACTAGATTTAGGGGTAAACATCGATGGGAATTCATGAAAATAAATCAAAACTAGATAAAATTTACTAACCATAGAAGTTGGATGAAAAGCCCTCTAAAAAATCTCCCAAATCCGTGATCTAGGTCTCAAAAATGGTAAAAAGTAGCTAAATCCCAATTTTGGACCCTTTATATACTTCACGAAGGTGACTGGCAAACTTGCCAACTAGCCATCGCGTTTGTGAAGACCTCTAAACGTTCGCGAATATTGTCAGCCACGAAGCCTTTGCGTTCACAACCCAGTTGTCACATTCGCAATGAAGAGCGATCATTAGCCCCCCAAATGTCCAGAGCCCACGCATTCGTGTGAAGGCAACCACATTCCCGAATGCCAAATCCCTCCCAGGCCATCGTGTTTGTGAGATTACTTTTGCATTCACGTAGAGTAAAACACCCTGCCTCAATTAACCCTTCACAAACGCGAGACAAGCTCCGCGTCCGCATTGTACACTACACCATTAGCACATCAGCTGCTGAATATTTTGCAAAAATGGCTGGAAACTATCTGAAAACTCATCCGAGGCCCAAGGGCCACTCTAAATATCCGCACAAGTATATAAACCTCACATGAATTCGTTCGGTAAGCTGAAAACATCAAATTTACATATGAACGAAGAATCACACATTAAAACTCAAAGATTTCAAAAATCTTAAGTTCAAAATTTTTAACTTTTCAAAATAAGCGCCGAAATGGTCTCGAGTCAAACGTAACCCCAACCAAACATGCGTACCAGTACATGCGACTTGTCTTCATGCTACCTCTACAGCTTAGAAACATGAAACACCGGATGTACCCTTACTAGGCTGGGAGGCAATGCAAGCCTATAAGAAACCTCCCCAACTCTCTCTAAAATCTCAAATGGGACAATAATCTTCAGCTCATTTTCCCCGCCTCCCAAAATCACGCCCTTTATAGGTGAAATTTTCAAAAGTACCTTTCCTCCTTCCATATAAGCCATATCACGGACCTTACTGTTTGCATAACTCTTCTTCCTAATCTACAGTGTCCGAAGGTGATCCTGGATCTACTTCACATTATCTAAGGGACAAAATCCTTACCCAACTGTATACGGACGATATCGGGGGTCCCGATATCGAAGCCCCTGCGGTGTTCCGAGCCCGATCTCGAGATGATCAAAGTAGAGTCTGATGTTCGACACAAAAGTGCATACCTCGAGAAAGTATATCGAAGGCCCACCACGGCCTACCTCGCTGCTGAGAAAAATCGATGATCATCATGGAAATGCGGGAATTACCCAAGGACACGTGGTTAGAGCTGATGAGGTCTGTAAAAGATAGTACAAGTCCGTACAAGGCCGATATAATTGTACCAATAACTTTTCTCTGTCATAATCAGACATGTACTATGTTGAGATTCTCCCCTCCTATATAAAGGGGACCCCAAAACGTTCTTGTAAATACAACATTTACTGCAATAGAAAATTCTCTGCTTTTTTCGTGCTCAGCACTGTCTCTCAGCTTTATTATTCTTCATTTATTGCTATCATCCGACCTCGAGATCCCTAATTCCAGTGAGCTCGAGGCCCCAGTTCTGTGACAAGAGTGATTTGGCTATCACACTCTTCTTACATACTATCATTATTTCTTTATTATTAACTAGTATTAGAATAAATCACATATTTTTAGAACTACAAAATAAATATAATTGTTAAAATCATTTTCAAAGTAAATACCAACATCCTAGCCTCACCAAGCTTAAACAAAAAATAGGTGAACAACACTGCCTCCCATATAGAGCCTCATGCATCACTATTTGAATACTGAACTGGTAGGTGTTGTTGTAGGCAAATTTCGCTAATGTTAGAAACTGGTCCCACTGGCCTCCGAAATAAATAACACATGCCCTCAATGTATTTTTAAGGATCTGGATAGTCCGTGCAGACTGGTTATCCGTCTAAGGGTGAAATGCAGTGCTGAGCTCCATCTGCATGGCCAACTCTTGCTGAAGAGCTCTCTAAAAGTGCAAAGTAAACTGAGTGCCACGATTCAAAATGATAGAAATGGGCACACCATGAAATTGATCAATCTGTCTGATGTTGATACGAGTCAACCTCTCTGAAGTATAAGAATTCATCACCAGAATTAAATGCACAGATTTGGTCAATCTGTCCACAGTGACCTGTACAACATCAAAATTCTTCAAAGTCATTGGTAACTCCAACACGAAGTCCATAGTAACGCGCTCCTGCTTTCACTCTAGTATTACATAACTCTGAGTCAACCCACCTAGTTTCTGACATTCATACTTGACCTACTGGCAATCCAAGCACCATGAAGCATGTCTAACAATGTATTTCTTCATCTTCCACCACCAGTAATGTTGTTTCAAGTCTGATACATCTTCGTGAAACCTAGATGAATAGAATACTATGAGCTATGATCCTCATCTAGATTCAAATCTCTCAAACCATCAACATTCCGAACACAAATCTGTCCTTCAAGTCGCATGAAACCGCAACTCCAATAACAACCTTTTTTGCACCACCACTTTCTATAATGTTCTTTAACACTAAAAAATTAGGATCATCAAACAACGAGACTTGATTCACTCCAAAAAAGATTGTGTTTCCAAAACACAAGAAAGCAACTTGCTAGGCTCCGAGATATCCAGTCTCCTAGATCTGTTAGCTAAGACCTGAATTTCCATAGCCAATGGCCTCTCCGCTACTGGTATATATGCCAAACTATCCAAACTCGCCACCCTTATACTCAAGGCATAAGCTAGCACAAATGCTTTGCCCGGATGATACAAGATATTGATATCATAGTTTTTAACAACTCCAACCATCTCTACTACATCAGAATCATATTCTTTTGCATGAAAAAATGGTAGAGACTCCAATAATCTGTGTGAACCTAACATGACACGATGTACAAGTAGTCCCTCCAAATCATGAGTGCGTGTATAATAGTTGCCAACACCAAATCATGCACACAATATTTATTCTTATGAGTCTTTACCTGACGAGACGAGTAGGAAAATACCCTACCATCCTGCATCAAAACTGCAAGTCCAATTTGCGAAGCATTATAATACACTGTGTAAGGCCCTGAACCCGTGGGCAACACAACACTGGAAATGTAGTCAAAGAATCCTTGAACTTCACACTTATCAGACCACCTGAATAGAGCACATTTCTGATGAATACCCCTTCACAAAGCGATGATGGTAGCTCGCCAAACCCAAGAATCTTCGGATCTCTATAGCTGAAGTAGGTCTAAGACAATTCTGAAGCGCCTCAATCTTCTTGGGGTAAACCTTGATACCATCACAAGACACAATATGATCCATGAAGGAAATTGAGTCCAACCGGAAGTCACACTTCAAAAACTTGGCATAAAGTTGACGATCCTTCAAAATATAATGTACAATCGGTAGGTGCTATTCATGCTTCTCTCCATTACGAGAGAAATCCAGAATATCATTAATTAACATAATCATGAAGAAATCTAAATAAGTCTTGAACAATCGATTTATCAAATCCATGAAAACTACTGTAGCATTAGTCAAACCAAACGACATCACTAAGAACTCATAATAACCATAGCAAGTCCTTAAAGCTGTGTTAGGGGCATCTGAGGCCCTGATCTTCACCTGATGAGCCAGATCTCAAATCAATCTTGGAGAACATCTTTGAATCCTAAAGTTGATCAACAAAATTGTCAATACGAGGCAGTGAATATTTATTCTTGATAGTAACCTTATTCAACTACCAATAATCAATGCACATCCTCATAGAACCATCCTCTTCCTCCTCCTCCTCCTTCTTCTTCTCCTCCTCCTTCTTCTTATTCTTCTTTTTCTTCTTCTTCTTCTTCTTCTTCTTCTTCTTCTTCTACTTCTTCTTCTTCTTCTTCTTCTTCTTCTTCTTCTTCTTCTTCTTCTTCTGCTCCTTCTTCTCCTTCTTCTCCTTCTCCTTTCCTCCTTCTCCTTCTTCTCTTTCTTCTCCTTCTTCTTCTTCTCCTTCTTCTCCTTCTCCTTCTCCTGCTTCTGCTTCTCCTTCTTCTCCTTCTCCTTCTCCTTCTCCTGCTTTTGCTTCTCCTTATTCTCCTTCTCCTTCTTCTTCTCCTTCTTCTTCTTTTTCGTCTTCTTCATCGAAGCACCCTAAGGAGAAGATCTATACCTTTTTCAAGAAAATCCCGCAACTGCTCATTCAATTCCTTCAACTCAGATGGAGCCATACCATACGGCGGAATAGAAATGGGCTGAGTGTTCGAAACCAAATCAATGAAAAAGTCAATGTCCCGTCGGGTGGCATGCCTAGTAAATCTGTAGGAAATACCATTGGGAACTCTCTTACCATTTGTACCGAGTCCATAGAAGGACCTCTGCATTAGAATCTTGAATGTAAGACAAATATGCGAAACACCCCTTCTCAGTTACAGCGAGCCTTCAATAATGAAACCACCCAACTAGAATGTCCAAGGGTCCCTCTCTACTCTAATCTCGGCAACCTTGGCATCGCGAAGGTCACAGTCTTGGCGTGAAAATCAAAGATAGCATGGTACCATACCAAGAATAACATCAAAATCTACCATATCCAACAATAAGAGATTAACTATAGTATCAAAACCATTAATAGTAAAAACATAAGACCGGTGCACCAGATCAACTACTATAGAATCCATAATCAGTGAAGACACAAAAGCAGAAATATCAAGAGAATCACGAGGCATACTCAAGTACGATTCAAAATATGAAGACAAATAAGAATATGTTAGAACCAGAATCAAACAACACCGAAGCATCTCTATGATAGATTGATATAATACCTGTAATGACTGCATTAGTGACTTTGCTCAGGCCTACTCGGGAAAGCATAACAATAAGGATGAACCCAATTAGTTTGTCCACCACCTCTAGGACAACCTCTACTAGATTACCTCCATCTCTAGCAGGCTGGCTAGCTCCACCCATGGTTGGATGACCCCCACCTCTAGCTGGCTAAGTAGGTGGTGTAAAAACGAGTGTCAAAATCATCGTACGAGTACCCTACTATAATATACTGCTCTACAACCTAGGAAAAAACCTGGCGACATGCCTAAAATCCCACATACATAGCAACCCCTTTATTGATGTGGCTGCTGAACATGAAGTTGTCCCTGACGACCCAAATAACCACCATGATAACTCTGCATCGAGGGTGCAATAATGGGAGTTGGAGGTGCACTAAATGTTGGCTGCTCGAAATGAGGTCAATAAGTACCATAGAACCTTAATGTACCATGTGAGACCTAGAGTGCTGACTGTACTAGTCAAATGTCATAACATTTACCAAAATGACCCTTGCCTCCATACAAGGCACCACTAAAACCTCAAAAATGACAAGGCCTCTTACCAAAAATCACCTCTCTCACCTGGCCTCCAATGCACTCCATACTCTTAGCAATCTCCACTACCTGAGTGAAAGAAGTCTAGTCTCAGCTTCTCTAGCCATTTGAAGCCTTGTCTACTAGATTGGTCTTTTAGCTGTCTATCAGAACCTGCAGGCATGAAATGCAGCATCCCCAACAAAAGGGACGTCAATACGAAATAATGTACTCAGTATGTAAAGCAATAGAATAACTGAAAGCTGAAATTGAACAGATAATATAATAACTATAAGTACTTAGGCGTCAAATAAATTTTGAAGATATTCTTACTTGGTGATACTGATTCATTTATCTCAATATAGTAAGTAAAATAGTTTTCTGACCCAATAAGGCTCGGTGTGTGTAACTGCTCTGCCGTAGTAGGCTCGCTCATAGGCACTCGACCATTCTAGGCTCTGTATCTCAGCCATTCTCGGCTCGCTCATAGGCGCTCGACCATAGTAGGCTCGGTATATAACTTAACATCTGATTAGAGGTTTCCCAATAGGGGCCTGCCCATGATTATAGCTCGATGGTGGTGAAAATACTGTAATACTGTATATATATAGACTCTCTGCTCTCTTGGATGAAAAAAGATAATATTAAATTGAATATAAAAGTTCTGATAAGGGAGAGTGCTGTAACTTTTGAGACTAGGATAATGTACATAAATTCGGGAGTACAAAATTCTCTTTAGGCCTCGTTATCAAACACATGTAGTTGTGAGATCATGCCGAATGAAGGAAGGGTTTAGCCTTAACATACCGTACCAAATCTGTCCAATAACAAACGTTAAACTGGTCTCATTACACCTTAATCTACAACAACGATAACAATACTATCATTATGTTATGGAAGGTACAACTATCGAAAAACTTATTTTATAATAAAAAGGGAAGCATTTCCCCAATATCTTTACTTCCTCCAAATTCGACATAACACCCAAAAAAACAAGAACACAAAATTAAAAACATGTGTACATAATTATACAACCGTATATCTATCACAAAATGCCACAAAACATCCTACTCACCCTAATCCTGTCACGACCCAAATCTCGATTCTGGTCGCGATGGCGCTCAACAACTAGGTTAGTCCATCCAATGTAGAAACACTAAGTGTTACCATCCCCAGTTACGCAAATTTCATCTTTTAACCAATTTTTAACAGATATAAACATGATAATGGCGGGTGATGTGAAATAAAACTACAAGTGCAGAAAACCAACCAATAGGCATGTCGCATAACATATGTACAACAAACAACCCAAAATATACACTACGTGTGTGCCAGGAATTAGTGTCACGAGTGTCACGGGCAACTACTGAATATACAATGACCATAATATATACAGAGTCTCAGTCTGAATGAAATAGACAGAGAATATGACAAAATAAAACTCCAGGGTGCTGCCAGGAAGTCGCCAAGAGGAGAAGCTCACCGTGAAGTATAGTCAGTCAGTCAATACCTAGCTCCGGCCTGATAATCCGAAATACCAGCCTCCGGACCTATACAAACAAGTACAGAAGAAAAGAAAGTGCAACATGAGTACATATATAAATATGTACCTAGTGAGTATCCCATCTAATCTCGAAGAAGTAGTGACGAGAGGTCGACTCGATACTCACTAAGGTCCAACAGTAATAATGTAAAGCAAGATGTAAGGAAAACAGTAGACATGTAATCAATGCACCCCAATTGTAAAGAGAATACAGAGTTTCCAAATAAATATCGAAAGCGGTATCAACCTCCCTGTCTCTCCTCCCATCCACCTGTCACGTCATAAATCAGGAATTCGGCACCAAAACAGTCATGCGCACATAAGTGTAAAGCAATCGGCTAGAGTCAGGAGGAAGAATAGCTATGCACTGTCGGGGATCAACCGGCCCGTACCATGAGTGCATGCTTATAATGTAATCATATCATGAAAAGCTATGCATTTTCGGGGATCGACCGGCCCGTACCATGAGTGCATGCTTACCAAGAGTCCAACTACGCACTGCCAGGGATCGACCGGCCCGTACCGTAAGTGCGTCTATCAATGTAATCACACTGTATCATAATATAACTTCGTCCATGCACTGCCGGGGATCGACTGGCCCGTACCATAAGTGCATTCTCAAATAAATCCATGTGCACTGGCGGGGATCGACCGGCCCGTACCGTGAGTGCACTATAAATCCGCCGTGGTGCACGGCCTGCTTCTGTAAGAGTGAAGGAAACCATATGCCGCTCGCGGAATATAAATTACGAGGCGGCTATCATGCACACACAAATGTAAAGTTCGATTCATCACAATCCTTCCCAATTATTAAGTAAATGAAAGCTTAGGGAGACAGTAGTATATCAAGCATGAATTTAAGCATATACTTCAATTTAAAGCAGAATACATGGCATGTTGTGGTCCTACACTACCCGTACATAACAATAGTAGTCGCTACATACGGACTTTCGTCACAAGGTACGCACGTAGCCCCCAAATACAAACATACAACACATAGAACACCTATAGGGACAATTTCCCTCTAACAAGGTTAGAAAAGAGACTCACCTCGTGAAGATATCACCCCTCGGATCAAGGATGCTCCAGAATCTCCGAAATCTACCCTCGACAGCTCACAACTAGCCAAACATGGTATAATTGAATCAATTTCAGTTCCAAGAAGGAGAATTAACAAGATATCTTAAAATTAAGCATTCTTGAAGGTTTTTGGAATTTCGACCCCGGGCTCACACGTTCGGATTTGGAATTAACATAAGATGACCTTTTGGGACATCACAATCTCCCCCTCTAAAACAAACGTTCGTCCTCGAACGGACGTAGCATTGTACCTGAAGTGTTGAATAGTTGTGGATACCTGCTCCGCATGTCCTCCTCGAACGCCCAGGTCACCTCATCGACTGGTTGGCCCCTCCACTGGACCTTAACCGCAGAAACTGTCTTGGACCTCAACTGGCGGTCCTGCCTATCAATAATAGCAACATGCTCCTCCTCGTAGCCCAACTTCTCATCTAACTGAGTGGTGCTGAAATCAACCACATGCGAGAAGTCGGCGTGACACCTCCAAAGCATGGATACGTGAAAAATTGGATGAACTCCTGATAAGGCTGGAGGTAAGGAAAGCTCATAGGCAACCTCTCTGATCCGCCTCAACACCTTGAAAGGGCCTATAAACATGGGACTTAGCTTTCCCTTCTTCCCAAATCTCATGACGCCCTTCATCAGAGAAACCTTCAACATAACCTTATCTCCCTCCATAAATGCTATATCACGTGCCCGCTGATTTGCGTAGCTTTTCTGTCTAGACTGAGATGTGCGGAGCCTCTCCTGAATAACCTTCACCTTCTCCAAGGCATCTCTCACCAAGTCTGTGCCATATAACTTGTCCTCGCCAGGCTCAAACCACCCGATAGGAGAACGACATCGCCGACCATATAAAGCCTCAAATGGAGCCATCTCGATGCTGGACTGATAACTATTATTGTATGAAAAATCCGCCAACGGTAGGAACTGGTCCCACTGACCTCCAAAGTCAATCACACAAGCCCTGAGCATATCCTCCAAAATCTGAACTGTACGCTCTGACTGGCCATCAGTCTGAGGGTGAAATGCTGAACTGAGGTCTATCTGAGTACCCATCTCGCCGTGCAAAGCTCTCCAGAAGTGCGAAGTGAATTGAGGACCTCGATCCGAAATGATAGACACCGGTACACCATGCAACCGGACTATCTCTCGAAGGTAAATCTGAGCCAGCCTCTCTGTAGCATAAGTAGTAGCCACGAGAATGAAATGCGCTGATTTGGTCAATCTATCCATAATGACCCAAACCACGTCAACCTTCCGCAAAGTCTGAGGCAACCCAACCACGAAGTCCATGGTGATGCGCTCCCATTTCCACTCAGGAATGGGCATCTGCTGGAACAAGCCTCCTGGCCTCTGATGCTCGTACTTAACCTGCTGACAATTTAGACACCTGGCCACATACTAAACAATATCCTTCCTCATCTGCCTTCACCAGAAATGCTGCTTCAAATCACGATACATCTTCGTCGCTCTTGGTGAACTGAATACCGAGAACTGTGCGCCTTTACTAGAATCTTCTCCCTCAGGCCATCAACATCAGGAACACACAATCAGCCCTGGAGTTTTAGAACCCCATCCTCGCCTAAGGTAACCTCCTTGGCCCTGCCCCGGACCACCATATCCCGAAGCTCTGCCAGACGTGGATTATCAAACTGTCGAGCCTTAATCTCTCCCAATAATGAAGACTGAGTAACCACATGAGCTAGTACTCGACGAGGCTCTAAAGGTCCAATCTCACCAGGCGATTGGCCAAGGACTGAATGTCCAAGGCTAAAGGTCTCTCCTCCGCTGCAATGTAGGCCAAACTACCCCTACTCGCTGCTCGCCTCCTCAAGCATCTGCTACTACATTCGCCTTGCCTGAGTGATACAGAATAGTGAGATCATAGTCCTTTAACAACTCAAGCCATCTCCGCTGCCTCAAATTAAGGTCCCTCTGTTTAAGCAAGTACTGCAGGATTCGGTGGTCAGTATAGACCTCACAAGATACACCATACAAATAATGTCGCCATCTCATCAAAGCATGAACTATTGCCGCCAACTCCAAGTCTTGCACCGTGTAATTCTTTTCATGAACCTTCAGTTGGCGCGAAGCATAAGCAATAACCCTACCATCCTGCATCAACTCACATCCCAACCCGACGCGGGAGGCGTCACAATATACAGTATCACCCCTGACTCAGAAGGCAATGAAAGAACTGGTGCTAACGTCAATGCTGACTTGAGCTTCTGAAAGTTCGCCTCACAATCATCAGACCATCGAAAGGGGCATTCTTTTGAGTCAATCTAGTCAATGGAGCGGCAATAGAAGAGAACCCCTCCACGAATCGACGGTAATAACCTGCTAAACCCAGAAAACCCAGAAAACTCTTTATCAAGTTTCCACATAAAGGCTTCCCGGCTACGCGCCTGGGCTGCGCACGCACATCGAGGTGAGATTAACGGAGGCTTTCCGGGCCTCGGAACACAATCATAATTAAATTAACATAAGATGACCTTTTGGGTCATCACAATCTCCCCCTCTAAAACAAACGTTCGTCCTCGAACGGACGTAGCATTGTACCTGAAGTGTTGAATAACTGTGGATACCTGCTCCGCATGTCCTCCTCGAACGCCCAGGTCACCTCATCGACTGGTTGGCCCCTCCACTGGACCTTAACTGTAGAAACTGTCTTGGACCTCAACTGGCGGTCCTGCCTATCAATAATAGCAACTGGCTCCTCCTCGTAGCCCAACTTCTCATCTAACTGAGTGGTGCTGAAATCAACCACATGCGAGAAGTCGGCGTGATACCTCCAAAGCATGGATACGTGAAAAATTGGATGAACTCCTGATAAGGCTGGAGGTAAGGCAAGCTCATAGGCAACCTCTCTGATCCGCCTCAACACCTCGAAAAGGCCTATAAACCTGGGACTTAGCTTTCCCTTCTTCCCAAATCTCATGACGCCCTTCATCAGAGAAACCTTCAACATAACCTTATCTCCCTCCATAAATGCTATATCACGTGCCCGCTAATTTGCGTAGCTTTTCTGTCTAGACTGAGCTGTGCGGAGCCTCTCCTGAATAACCTTCACCTTCTCCAAGGCATCTCTCACCAAGTCTGTGCCATATAACTTGTCCTCGCCAGGCTCAAACCACCCGATAGGAGAACGACATCGCCGACCATATAAAGCCTCAAATGGAGCCATCTCGATGCTGGACTGATAACTATTATTGTATGAAAACTCTGCCAACGGTATGAACTGGTCCCACTGACCTCCAAAGTCAATCACACAAGCCCTGAGAATATCCTCCAAAATCTGAACTTTACGCTCTGACTGGCCGTCAGTCTGAGGGTGAAATGCTGAACTGAGGTCTATCTGAGTACCCATCTCGCCGTGCAAAGCTCTCCAGAAGTGCGAAGTGAATTGAGGACCTCGATCCGAAATGATAGACACCGGTACACCATGCAACCGGACTATCTCTCGAAGGTAAATCTGAGCCAGCCTCTCTGTAGCATAAGTAGTAGCCACGAGAATGAAATGCGCTGATTTGGTCAATCTATCCATAATGACCCAAACCACGTCATCCTTCCGCAAAGTCTGAGGCAACCCAACCACGAAGTCCATGGTGATGCGCTCCCATTTCCACTCAGGAATGGGCATCTGCTAGAACAAGCCTCCTGGCCTCTGATGCTCGTACTTAACCTGCTGACAATTTAGACACCTGGCCACATACTGAACAATATCCTTCCTCATCCGCCTTCACCAGAAATGCTGCTTCAAATCACGATACATCTTCGTTGCTCCTGGATGAACTGAATACCGAGAGCTGTGTGCCTTTACTAGAATCTTCTCCCTCAGGCCATCAACATCAGGAACACACAATCAGCCCTGCAGTTTCAGAACCCCATCCTCGCCTAAGGTAACCTCCTTGGCCCTGCCCCGGACCACCATATCCCGAAGCTCTGCCAGACGTGGATTATCAAACTGTCGAGCCTTAATCTCTCCCAATAATGAAGACTGAGTAACCACATGAGCTAGTACTCGACGAGGCTCTGAAAGGTCCAATCTCACCAGGCGATTGGCCAAGGACTGAATGTCCAAGGCTAAAGGTCTCTCCTCCGCTGCAATGTAGGCCAAACTACCCCTACTCGCTGCTCGCCTGCTCAAAGCATTTGCTACTACATTCGCCTTGCCTGAGTGATACAGAATAGTGAGATCATAGTCCTTTAACAACTCCAGCCATCTCCGCCGCCTCAAATTAAGGTCCCTCTGTTTAAGCAAGTACTGCAGGATGCGGTGGTCAGTATAGACCTCACAAGATACACCATACAAATAATGTCGCCATCTCTTCAAAGCATGAACTATTGCCGCCAACTCCAAGTCTTGCACCGTGTAATTCTTTTCATGAACCTTCAGTTGGCGCGAAGCATAAGAAATAACCCTACCATCCTGCATCAACTCACATCCCAATCCGACGCGGGAGGCGTCACAATATACAGTATCACCCCTGACTCAGAAGGCAATGAAAGAACTGGTGCTGACGTCAATGCTGACGTCAATGCTGACTTGAGCTTCTGAAAGCTCGCCTCACAATCATCATACCATCGAAATGGGGCATTCTTTTGAGTCAATCTAGTCAATGGAGCGGCAATAGAAGAGAACCCCTCCACGAATCGACGGTAATAACCTGCTAAACCCAGAAAACTCTTTATCACAGTCATATCGAGGTGAGATTGACGGAGGCTTTCGGGGCCTCGAAACACAGTCATAATTAAATTTACATAAGATGACCTTTTGGGTCATCACAATCTCCCCCTCTAAAACAAACGTTCGTCCTCGAACAGACGTAGCATCGTACCTGAAGTGTTGAATAGCTGTGGATACCTGCTCTGCATGTCATCCTCGGATGCCTAGGTCACCTCATCGACTGGTTGGCCCCTCCACTGGACCTTAACCGCAGAAACTGTCTTGGACCTCAACTGGCGGTCCTGCCTATCAATAATAGCAACTGACTCCTCCTCGTAGCCCAACTTCTCATCTAACTAAATGATGCTGAAATCAACCACATGCGAGAAGTCGGCGTGATACCTCCGAAGCATGGATACGTGAAAAATTGGATGAACTCCTGATAAGGCTGGAGGTAAGGCAAGCTCATAGGCAACCTCTCCGATCCGCCTCAACACCTCGAAAGGGCCTATAAACCCGGGACTCAGCTTTCCCTTGTTCCCAAATCTCATGACGCCCTTGATCTGAGAAACCTTCAACATAACCTTATCTCCCTCCATAAATGCTATATCACGTGCCTGCTGAGTCTCCCACAGGAGTGGACACATACAAGAGAGAACCCAAAGACTCACGAGGAACATCCAGGAAATGAGCAAATAATACTGAAACATATAAATAGGTGGATCCTGGATCGAATAGCACTGAACCCTCTCTACCATAGACTGAGATGATACCTGTAATCATGGCGTCTGAGGCCACTGCGTCTGATCTGGCTGGAATAACATAGAATCTGGCTGAAGCACCCGATGACTGAGCTCCCCCAGAATGAGCTGGAGCTGACTGACCCCCTCCTGACTGGCCTCCCCCTCTAGGATGGCCCCTGCTAACCTGACCCCCACCCTTAGGTAGTCGTGCTGCAGGTGCTGAAATCATAGGCTGGTGACTCTGCTGCACGGCCTTGCCCCGATACCTGGGACAATGCCAGATCATGTGGCACAACTCCCCACACTCGAAATAACCTCTACGCATCGTAGCGTGCTGTCCTGAAGAAGAAGAAGAACCCTGAATAGCCGGAGGGTGGTAAGAATCATCTGGCATGGCACTGAGATAGGAACCAGAGTATCTCTGACGGCTGGAGTAACCGCTGGGTGCACTCTGGATAGCTGGAGGATGATAAGAGCGCTCTGGCATGGCACTAAACTGAGGCCTGGCTGGAACAACCCTAGGAGGTAGTAGAGGTGCGGAATAGGAAGGCCTGCTGAACTGACTACCTCCGGACTGACCCTTGCCCCTGGCTGGAGCACCCCTGAAGTCACCTGCAAACCTGGCCCTCTTGTCCTGTTGACCTTGCTGACCCTGCTCCTTACTCCTCGCACGATAACCCTCAATCCGTCGAGCTATCTCGACTACAAGCTGGTAGGGGGTACCCATCTCAACCTCTTTGTCCATGGAGGTCCTGATGCCTGGATGTAAGCCTGCCACGAACCGTCGGACTCTCTCTGCATCAGTGGGCAATATCATGAGAGCATGGCGAGTTAACTCTGAAAACCTCGCCTCATAATCCGTGACAGACATCTGTCCCTGCTCCAACCTCTCAAACTGGCCCCAAAGCTCCTCCGTATCAGAAGGCGGGATGTACCTATCCAAGAATAGCTGGGTGAACTGACCCCAAGTGACAGGAGGAGAATCCGCTGGCCTACTCAGAACATATGACTGCCACCAATGGCGAGCTCTACCCTCAAGCTGAAATGTGGTGAAGTCTACCCCATGTGACTCTAATATCCTCAGATTGTGCAGTCTGCCCCTGCACCTGTCAATGAAATCCTGGGCATCCTCACCCGAAGACTGGAGGGCGAAGCCGGGTCCATCTATCCAGCATCTTCTGCTGGTCACCCTCTACGACTGGCCTGGGATCTGGCTTTGCTACTATAGGCTGAACCCACCCACGGGCAGTGTACCCGGAGTGTGATGTGCTGTTGCCTGTCCGGTGGCCTGAGCGGTAGGGGTCTGAACTCCCCCTCCCGCCTGGGAAGTAGCAGGGTCTGCCGGAAGTACGCCTGCCTGGGACATAGTGTCCATAAATCTCAACATGCGGCCCATGACCCCTTAGAAGCCTGGCGTCGTCATAAAATCCGTTGGAGCAGGAGCAACTGGAGGAACCTCATCCTGCTCCTCGATAATAGGATCCTCAAGCGGTGCAACTGGTACAGCTCTGGGACGCCCTCGTCCCCTACCTCGAATATGAGCCCTACCCCTGCCCCTACCACAGCCTCGAGCGGCAAGGGTAGCGGCCTCCCCTAGATCAGGAACATGAGCAACACGCATCCTCACCATCTGTGAGAGAGTAGAAGATCAAATTTGAGTACATCATAGATTGCACGATAGGATCTGAACAAGGAGGAGTTTCTTAACACCCTATAGCCTCCTGAAGATAAGTACAGACGTCTCTGTACCGATCCGCAAGACTCTACTGGGTTTTCTTGTGACTCGTGAGACTACGTGAACCTGAGGCTCTAATAGCACGTTGTCATGACCCAAATCTCGATTCAGATCGCGATGGCGCCCAACAACGAGGTTAGGCCAACCAATGTAGAAACACTAAGTGTTACCATCCCCAGTTACGCAAATTTCATCTTTTAACCAATTTTTAACAGATATAAACATGATAATGGCAGGTGATGTGAAATAAAACTACAAGTGCGGAAAACCAACCAATAGGCATGTCGCATAACATATGTACAACAAACAACCCAAAATATACACTACGTGTGTGCCAGTAACTAGTGTCACGGGCAACTACTGAATATACAATGACCATAATATATACAGAGTCTCAATCTGAATGAAATAGACAGAGAATATGACAAAAGAAAACTCCAGGGTGCTGCCAGGAAGTCGCCAAGAGGAGCAGCTTACCGTGAAGTATAGTCAGTCAGTCAATACCTAGCTCCGGCCTGATAATCCAAAATACCATCCTCCGGACCTGTACAGTCAAGTACTGAAGAAAAGAAAGTGCAGCATGAGTACATATATAAATATGTGCCTAGTGAGTATCCCGTCTAATCTCGAAGAAGTAGCGACGAGAGGTCGACTCGATACTCACTAAGGTCCAACAGTAATAATGTAAAGCAAGATGTAAGGAAAACAGTAGACATGTAATCAATGCACCCCAATTGTAAAGAGAATACAGAGTTTCCAACTAAATATCGAAAGCGGTATCAACTTCCCTGTCTCTCCTCCCATCCACCTGTCACGTCATAAATCAGGAATGCGGCACCAAAACAGTCATGTGCACATAAGTGTAAATCAACCGGCTAGAGTCAGGAGGAAGAATAGTTATGCATTGTCGGGGATCAACCGGCCCGTACCATGAGTGCATTCTTATAATGTAATCATATCAAGAAGAGCTATGCACTGCCGGGGATCGACCAGCCGGTACCATGAGTGCATGCTTACCAAGTGTCCAACTACGCACTGCCGGGGATTGACTGGCCCATACCGTAAGTGCGTCTATCAATGTAATCACACCGTATCATAATGTAACTTCGTCCATGCACTGCAGGGGATCGACCGGCCTGTACCATAAGTGCATTCTCAAAAAGATCCCTGTGCACTGCCAGGGATCGACCGGCCCGTACCGTGAGTGCACTATAAATCCGCCGTGGTGCACGGCCCGCTCCTGTAGGAGTGAAGGAAATCATATGTCGCTCGCACAATGTAAATTACGAGGCGGCTATCATGCACACACAAATGTAAAGTTCAATTCATCACAATCCTTCCTAATTATTAAGTAAATGAAAGCTAAGGGAGACAATAGTATATCAAGCATGAATTTAAGCATATACTTCAATTTAAAGCAGAATACATGGAATGCTGTGGTCCTACACTACCCGGACATAACAATAGTAGTCGCTACGTACGGACTCTCGTCACAGGTTCGCACGTATCCCCCAAATACAAACATACAACACATAGAACACCTTTGGGGACAATTTCCCTCTTACAAGGTTAGAAAGAAGACTCACCTCGTGACGATAACACCCCGCGGATCAAGGATGCGCCCGAATCTCCGAAATCTACCCTCGACGGCTCACAACTAGTCAAACATGGTATAATTGAATCAATTTCAGTTCCAAGAAGGAGAATTAACAAGATATCCTAAAATTAAGCATTCTTGAAGGTTTTTGGAATTTCGACCCCGGGCTCACACGTTCGGATTTCAAAAATTCTTGAAGGAATAAATTACCCTGTGTCTGAGGATCATAATTATGCAAGTCCTTGCTAGAATTCATGGCAAAAATGAGAAATTCATAATTTCCCATAATCCCTAAATTTCTATCAATTTCTATGAATTTTTAGGATAATTAGAAGGGAATTTCATTAGGAATTGATGTTAAAATCATGAAAACTAAGGAATTAACTTACCTTGATGACTATGGTGGAACACCCTCTTGAATTGCTCTCAAAACCTTGAGGAGAAAGATGACAATGGAGGAATAATGGGCTGGGTCCCGTATTAAAATACATTGCCCAGCTGCTTGTACTATGTGATCGCAGCTGGGCCAGTTCGCACAGAGCAATTGCCTAGGGCCCTCAAGAAGCACAGTGTGATCGCAGCTGAAGGTTGGCGATCGCAGAGAGTAGCAGGCAGGGGGGGTAGCCTTGTGCGATCGCGGGGGTGAGGGTTGCGATCGCGGAGAACAAAAGGGCCACTCAAGACATACCCAGTGCGATCACACATGTCATTTTCCCACCCTAGTTCCAACCTCTTGTGTGATCGCAGCTGATTGCCTGCAAACGCATTGAAGAAAACAAGATAGAAAAATTCTAGTGTTTTGGAATTAACTCAGAGGGGTCCGAAACTCACCCAAGCCCCTCGGGACCCCGTTCAAAGACACCAACAAGTTTGTATTCATGATACGATCTCGCTCGAACTTTCGGAACATGAAAAACAACAACAAAACTTAAAATTGAACCCCAAAACCAAATTGAATCAACTTAAGAACTTAAGAAATTCTAGAATTCACTTCAATGCACCGAACGAGTCTATACTACTCGGAATGACTTCAAATTTTGCAGGAAAGTCACAAATGACATAATGGAACTATTCCCGGGCTCGGAATTACATTCGGACCTCGTTAGAATAAAATCACATTCCAAGCCAAATTTCAAGTTCTATGAAAATTCTCAAAACTTCACTAAATCTAAATTTCCCATTTTGATCTGAAACCCGTCAAATCAAGTCCGTTTCTTACCAAATTTCACAGATAACTTAAATAACACTTATTGAACCTGTTCCGGGCTCCGGACCTATAATACGGGTCTGGCAGCACATGTTTCACATCAAGGTTCATGTTCATAAGCCTTTATTATTTTCAGAAAATAATTTTCTTTACAAATTTATTTCTCGGACTTGGGTCCTCGGAATTTGATTCTGGGCATACGCCCAAGTCCCATATTTTTTTACGGACCTTCCAGGACAATCAGATCTTGGATCCGGGTCCGTTTACAAAAAATATTGACCAAAGTCAACTTTATTTAATTAATTAGCATAAATTCAACTCTTTATAAAGTTTCCACATAAAGGCTTCCCGGCTACGTGCCCGGGATGCGCACGCACATCGAGGTGAGATTGACGGAGGCTTTTGGGGCCTCAGAACACAGTCATAATTAATATTACATAAGATGACCTTTTGGGTCATCACAAATCCGTTCATACACAAATGACAACCGTAATAGTGTCAAACAACTCGAAAATTTAACGACGAACGACCAACCGACCACCCTGCCATTATGTGGTGTTGTGATGACCCAAAAGGTCATCTTAGGTAATTTAAGCCTTATCTATGTTCCGAGGCTCCGAGAGCCTCCGTTAGTCTCACCTCATTATGCGTGCGCAGCCCGGGCGTGTAGCCGGGAAGCTATTATGTGAAAAGTTGATGAAAATGAGTTTTTGATAATTAATGAATGAATATAGTTGACTTTGGTCAACTTTTCTTGTAAATGGACCCGGACCCGTGATTCGACGGTCCCGGAGGGTCCGTAGGAAAATATGGGACTTGGGCATATGCTCGGAATCGAATTCCGAGGTCCCAAGCCCGAGAAATGAATTTTTAAAGAAAATT
>ML269759.1:1900-26822 GCA_005239495.1 Nicotiana undulata
ATAGAAAGATACACAATGGAAGTTCCACAATTTTCACTTCATCACAATCACAATCGCAATTTCACCCTTGTCCCTTCTGAACATTTCACCCTTCTTTCTTCTGTTGCGGCGCGCAACCTGATCCCACCTGACAATCACAATCATTTGTTGTATTTCTGTTGCGGCGTGCAACCCGATCCCACCTGACAATCACAATCATTTGTTGTGTTTCTGTTGCGGCGTGCAACCCGATCCCACCTAACAATCACAATCATTTGTTGTGTTTTTGTTGCGGCGTGCAACCCGATCCCACCTGACAATCACAATCATTTATTGTGTTTCTGTTGCGGTGTGCAACCCGATCCCACCTGACAATCACAATCATACCCTTATCACTTCTCACACATCACCCTTATCTACCCTGTTGCGGCGCGCAACCCGATCCCACCAATGAATCTTATCTCATATCAACGATGACAAAATCACAGTTCAATCACAGAAAATTTCAGCAATAAGAATACAACCTCTTTACATAGCCTTTAGCATATACATTCATGCTCTTGGATTCATTATCCTACTAGCACCGTTTCACATAGCATAGTAGTGTGGTGATCAACTAAAGACAGACAAGTAATACACTTCACGCTTCAACATAATTCGGACAACCAGTTGAACATATTCATACCTATACACGTACCGTATGCTCGAACACCACAAGTGATTTTACAAAGATTAAAGTTAGCCATACATACCTGGAGTCGAGTTTCCCTTTTTAATATTTATTGCAATTCACCGAACCGCCTAGCACCGTCAATCTAGTTCACAATGCGATATTTACCTTAGAATTAGAAGTATCGAATTAATTTGAGCATTTTATCAAACACTATGTGACCCCTTAGATTAACTAAACCCTTTTTAGTGAAAGATTACTCAACTTTCTTCCCTTTACTAGGTTATGGAAGATTATTCACATGAATGCAAGGTCCCAACTTTTCATCCTCGAGAACCAACCTATGTGTGTTTTATTCTTAGTTAAATCCCTGGAATTTGAGAAAATAAGGTGAAGGCTTACCTCTTATGATGAAGAAGATGACTACTACTCGATAAACTTCCAAGCCTGGGTAGAGATGGAGGACCAATTTGGGGCAGATGAGGACTTCTCTCTCTAGAAACCACTCTCACTTCTCTCTATTTTGTTTAGAAACCAGTTAAAATGAAAGGGGGCAGGGGTTAAATGAAACTGGGGTCGGGTATAAAAATTTAGAAAATTAAAAGACCGTGTCGAATATACGGCATGCGGTCTGCATATTGGACCGTAGAATGGCCCACATGTGGGCTAAATTTTGAAAACATTCTGCCAGTGTATGCGACCACTATGCGGTCCCCATACACGTTATGCGATCGCATAGTGCGTCGCATAACACCCTTCATTAAAACTCAAAGGCAATGATGCAATAGCTATGCGGTCCGCAGAACCGAAATGCAGTCGCAGATTGGACTGCATCGTTGTCCTTCAGTTGCGCAGTGATCTGCCCGTGTATGTGACCACTATACGGTCCGCATACACGTTATGTGATCACATAGTGCGTCGCATAACACCCAAATTTCTGGAAAAATTAAGTTCTTTCAAATCCCGGGGTACTTTTACACAATCAAGGTCCGTTTTAAGAATTTCCCCAGATATAACAACTCGGGGACTTATTCGGGCATTATTTTAAACAAGAACTTTTACGGGTCTTTACATTATCAATGTAATGACCCGACCGGTCGTTTTGATATCCAGCGCGTCGTTCAGCAGTTGGGAGTCATGAACAGCTTCATTTCGGGTATTGTGACTTGTGGGTCAGAGTTAAAAATTCAGGAGGTTCAGGGTAATATTTAAAGGAAAGTTCTCATTTCAGAAGTTTTAAGTTGAGGAAATTGAGTAAGACTAGAATTTTGAGTAAACTGTGATGAACCAAAAGGGCATCTTATGTAAATTTAATTATGATTGTGTTTCGAGGCCCCGAAAGCCTCCGTCAATCTCACCTCGATGTGCATGATAATTAGTTGAATAAAGTTGACTTTGGTCAACATTTTTGGTGAACGGACCCGGATCCGTGATCTGACGGTCCCGGAAGGTCCGTAGGAAAATATGGGACTTGGGCGTATGCCCGTAATCGAATTTCGAGGACCCAAGTCTGAGAAATGATTTTTTTAAAGGAAATTGTTTTATGAAAATATTAAAGGCTTATGAAAATGAACCTTGACGTAAAACCTGTGCGGCCGGGCTCGTATTATGATTTCGGAGCTCGTAAAATGTTCAATATGTGTTATTTAAGTTATCTGTGAAATTTGGTAACAAACGGACTTGATTTGACGGGTTTCGGATCAAAATGAGAAAATTAGAGTTAATGAAGTTTTGAGAAATCTCATAGAAGTTGAAATTTGGTTTGGAATGTGATTTTATGTTCCCGAGGTCCGAATAAAATTTCGAGACCGGGAATAGTTCTATTATGTCATTTATGACTTGTCTGCAAAATTTGAAGTCATTCCGAGTAGTATAGGCCGGTGTGGCGCATTGAAGTGAACTCTAGAATTTCTTCTGTTCTTAAGTTGATTTAATTTGGTTTTGGGGTTGAATTTTGAGTTTCGTTGTTGTTCTTCATGTTCCGGAAGTTATAGCAAGTCCGTATCATGAATACATACTTGTCGGTGCTTTTGGACGGGGTCCCGAGGGGCTCGGGTCGTTTTAGACCCCCGGGAGCTAAGTTAGAAAAACCAGAAATTTCTGCTATCTGGTTTCCTTCTCTGCGATCGCAGAAGGTGGGTTGTGATCGCGGAGAAGGATTTTGCTGGGCTGTTGATTGTTCTCTGCGATTGTAGCTTCCCCTTTGCGATCGCAGTGGTCTGGGTTCCACACCTTCGCGATCGCAGTCTTTTATCGCGATCGCATTGAGTCGCGTCTGGGCCGGGTGAGTTTGCTCTTCGCGATCACAGAGATCCGGCCAGTTGATCTTCTTGATCGCAGGACCTCTGCCACGATCGCAGAGGTCTGGCCATTTGGCCTTCGCGTTCGCAGGGCCCTTGTCGCGATCACAGTTAAGGAATACCTGGTCAGTTTTATTCAATACGGGACTTAGCATATTTCCTCCATTTTCATCTTCCTTCTCAAATTTTTAGAGAGCTCTTCAAGGAACCTTCCACCACTATTATTGAGGTAAGTAAATTCCATAGTTTTACTAGTTTCAAACATTAATTCCTAGTTAAATCCCCTACTAAATTATCTAAAAAATCATAGAATTAGGTAGAAATTTTAGGGTTCTTGAGCATTTTTACAATTTTCCATTTTAGGCCATGAATTCAAGTAGAATCACACCTTAATGATCCTTTGGCTATGGGTGAGTGATCCCTTCAAGAATTTTCGGAATTTGATCATGAGGGACCGGGGTTGGAATTTGGAAATTCTTCAAGAATAGCGATTTTATTGAATAACTAGGATAACTTCCCGCTTTGTGCATGCATTGATATTATTGTATACATTTTGGCTAGTTGCGATTCCTCGGGTGTAGAGTTCGGAGTTTCGGGCGCAATTGTGGTCTGAGGGGTAGATTCGACACGAGGTGAGTCTCCTTTCTAACCTTGTAAGAGGGAATTGTCCCCATAGGTGATGTATATGCTATGTGTAAATTGTTTGGGGGCTACGTACGCGCCCAGTGACGAGAGTCCGTACGTAGCGGCTATTATTTTTATGTCCGGGTAGTTAGGCCCACATCATGCCTTGTATGCTTTCTCGTAATGCATTATATGCTTTCCTCGTAATGCCTGATATGTTTTTCCTTGTAATGCTTTATATGATTTACTGTGACTCCATATGTACTATGAGATTATGTGTTGTATAGTGTTGTTCCTTTGAGGCTTGATGGAAAAATGGTTGAATGGTAAGGAATTTGTTATGGAAAGTAAGAAATTATGAAATGAATATGGGATCGGGCCGTACGCCATGGCAGTGTTGAAAAGAAAGTAAAATGAATATGGGATCGGGCTGTACGCCACGGCAGTGTTGAAAAGAAATTGAAATGAATATGGGATCGGGCTGTACGCCACGATAGTGTTGAAAAGAAATTGAAATGAATATGGGATCGGGCCGTACGCCACGACATGTGTGGAAGGTACCTTATGGGAGCGGTCCGTACGCCACAACGGATCTAAGAATTTGTGAATTATGTTTCGTTCGATGGTCTTACCCTTGAAAGTGCTTTATTGTTTAGTTTAGTAGTTGTTTGGATTCCTGCTCGTGATATGTACTTGTGTCACCGGGTTATGGGGATGTGTTGAGTCTTGTTTTATTGAATTAAATGTATTTCTTATCGTGCTTAATTTACAAAAGTTTATTTATTTGATTATGAAAAGCAATAAAGGAAACGATTCCGAAATTGTTGAAAAGGATGGTGTTTCATCTGATTAAGGGGTTGGCTTGCCTGACAGTTGTGTCTGGCGCCATCACAACCCATAGGTTTTGGGTCGTGACATTATGTGTTCTAGAAAGGCCAAGAATGTGAATAAACCAATTATACATACCATACTTGGACTTATTTATTAATGTAACAACATCACCTTTTATTCTTTTCTGCAATGGCTCTAACATAGCAATGCCGTTAGGAAACTCCATGTTGTAAACCTATAAATAAGGATCAAAATAGTCAAAAGGCTTAATCACTAAGAAATTAACCAACCTTTTATCTTCCGCCATCCAACAAGAATTTATTTCGCTAAATTCATGTTTGAATCCAATTGGATCCTTTGCAAACATCTCTTGTGCCTCACCTCTCCTTTCAAAAGGTCTTTCCACATATGGCTGTACAAAATCACAAGAAGTAAAACAAGAAAGAGTTAATGTGTTAGGAAGTAAAGAAATTTTTTTCTTGCTTACACTCTCTTTGGCTTTTACCACAAGACTAACTTTTTCCTCACCCCTAGCCTCTTTTCTCTCACTAAAGTTTTTTTCTTTTTGTTCACTCAAACCCTCTTTTTTTCTCTCTCTACCTCACATACTTTTGTTATCTCATTGCCCCCTCTCTCTTATTTTCTCTCAAGCTTACTCTTTTCCCTCCTTGACATCCCACTCTCTTCACTCAACACAACCTCTCATTTTTTCTCTCTTGGGATGTCAACATGCAATCCCTTACTCCTCTCATTCTTTTCTCTCTCATATTTTTCCATATTCTCTTTAACAGTATTTTCATCTTCACAAATTTGTGAGGGAGTCAAAGGCCCAAGAATGAGTTTCTTCCCGTTAACGTCAAAAGAGTATCTATTTTATTCCATGCTATATGAAGCTCTTCTGTAGACATACCATGGCTTTCCCAACAAGATATGATAATTATTCATGGAAATCACCTCACACCAGACCACATCCTCATACCTTCCAATAGAGGATAGTAATAACACTCTTTTATCTACCTTTACTCCTCTCAATATGTAGGGTTCAATATGGTGAACACAAGGCAGGTTCAATATTTCAACCATATAAGTGCTAATTGAGTTATAGCCATATTCTTTGTCAATTCTAAGGGCACAAATCGGGGACATCACTTTAACTCTTGTTTGAAAAATTACTTTACCATTGTCTTCCTTCCATTCACGATACCGTAAGTTTGATTTTTCAAGTTGTTGAGTCATAGCTCGCCTCCTTTCACGATAAGTACCTGTTTGAAACATCTTGAACAAAGATTAGAAAGAATTATGTATCTCTCAAGTTTGGTTTTTCCTTCTAATACTCTCATCGCTCTTGCTTTTTTTCACTCAAAGCAACTCTTGGTCGTTAATCTTTAAATTTATTAATAAACCTAACATGTCACAACCATTTAGTGATAAACTAAGGAGTTAGAAAAGAAAAAAAGGAAAGTGGAAGACCAAACCTAGAAAGAATAGGAATTGGTTAGTTTAAAAATAAAAAGGAAAAATTTTAAAAAACCCAAAACTCACAAGAATAGGGAAAGAAGTTACCTTAATCTTCAAGAACTAGGATCCCCTCTTCTTGTTTCCTTTCTTGACTTGGAAACCAATTTGGGTCTGATTTTTTTCTTTTTGTTTTTTTTTGGCTCAAGAACCTCCCAAGATTATCAAGATTAAAATCTTGATTAGCCTATTCTCTAATACCACTTGATAACAACATGATAGGGTACAAACAATTACTAAACAAAAATAAAAAAACGTGCGGAAACTAAAAGAAAATAAAGAAACAAAAAAATATGGAAAATTAAGGATAGATTGAATTCAAGAAAAAGTTTCTTGAATTCAAAATGTCTGTTATTGAAGTTGAATCCTAACAACAACAATTAGCTAACGAAGAACTAATCGCCTTTGGTAGAGATTTGAAAATAAGAGATAGATTGTGAAACCCGACCCTTTAGAATACAAGAACAACAATAAGCCTAAACTTATCACCATTCTTGAATACCTATAAGTGATCTAAGATTTCGAAAGAATTTAATCTTACCACCTTAAGTTGAGTCTTGAAGGTTGAAGAATAAATCCAAGAGTAGCCACACACAAGAGTGCAAGAAAAATCTCACAATTTTTATTGATAATAGTCTTTAATAATATATGTCTAAAAACAAAGAATACACCCCTTTATATATAGAGGGGTCACAAAATTCTACCTAAAAAAATTAAAAAAATAAAGTCCTAAACTACTTTGGATAACATGTCCAACTACCTTAGGAAAAGGAAAATACTAGGAAGAAAAATCCAAGTCCTTCTTGGAAAGTAATTCCAAATATCATAGTAAAAGGAAAACATAACCTTAACTAACTAGGAAAACAATAAATGTAATCCCATATATATGGAAATAAGTCCCAAACCAATCTTGGATAAAATCTTGGAAATCTTGAAGGAAATTTGCAAGCAACTTGGCACCAACTTGCACTCAACATCTAGCACGACTATTGTACCCTTATTGGACAATAAGTAAGTCCTTTTTATTCTATAAAAATATGGTTTTATGTAAGACTTCATGGGCTGGAAGTTTGGACACATTTTAGGTGCCAAATTGGTCCAACAATGGCCTGCTTTGGACCTTATTCAGAGGATATTTCTAGGGATCTAATCCACCTCTTCTTAGAAATGAATGTGGGCCATAAAATAACTATATAACCTAGTAACTCATATTCTTTATCCTTAAGCTCTTCCTCCCAACTAACAACTTCCTGAAGTCCAATGACCTTGTTTTGCAACTTTTTAGTTTGAGATCTTGTTAAAGGCCCTCTTTGAGATTCTAAAGCTTCATCCTTGTCCTTGAATAGATTTTAGCTTCCTAGGATTCTATCATTCCCCTCTTCTTGAAGAAAATTGGTCCTCGAGTTTCGACCTTGCAAGAAAATGAAAACATGCACTAGTAAATGACATCCATTAATCTTTGAAATGGTAAGAACAAAACAAGATTGTGATCATGTGTCCACTTAACCCAATTAAGCCTAATATGTGTAAATACTCCTTTTAAAGCATATGGACATCATCATCCCAATAAAATTTATGCCTACTTAGATTTGTCCCATAAAAACCTCTCTTAAGGTAGTCCAAAAATGTGCATGACAATGAAATTATAAAAGATTTATCACGCATACATTCAAAACAAGTATCTCTACCACATGTATCAAATAAGACACTTTTATGATATAGCCAATTATCAATTACAAATCTCTTGGATTCTACAACATGTAAGCTATTCAAAGAAGCACATAAATTCACAAGAAAGTTAGAAGAACCCACAATTCCCAAAATAAATGTTTCAATATATTCAAGCTCATGATTATAACTTTTACCAATAATATTCTCAATGTCAAAGGATTCTAAACAATTGCTCAAACAGTCACAAAAATAGTCATAGATAATCTCTTGAAAGAGTATTTAATCACTAACAACTACTTTTACACGCACACAATCAACATGACTAGAAGAATGACTTCCTATCACACAACAAAACTCACATTGTAGTAATTTATCACATGAAAACTCATTTCCGTGCCTCTTCTCATAAATTTCATGCCTCTTTCTAGTAAGTTGGAACATATAATCATCTATATCATACTCAATTTCAAAAGTAAGGAAATTACTCTTGCACTTGAACTTAGATATTATAATTAATGACTTGATAAGCATCAAAATATCATCATCCATAAAAATTATAAAGTCACCAACATAAGAAATAAGAGTATAGTTCATTACCTCCAAAAATACCTTAGGTGTTCTAGAAAGACCAAGAATGTGAATAAACCAATTATACATACCATACTTGGACTTATTTATTAATGGAACAATATCACATTTTATTCTTTTCTGCAATGGCTCTAACTTAGCAATGCCTTTAGGAAACTCCATGTTGTAAACCTGTAAATAAAGAGTAAAATAGTCAAAAGACTCAACAACAAAGAAATTAACCAACCTTTTATCTTCCACCATCCAACAAGAATTGATTTCGCTAAATTCATGTTGGAATCCAATTGGATCCTTTGCAAACATCTCTTGTGCCTCACCTCCCCTTTCGAAAGGTCTTTCCACATATGGCTGTACAAAATCACAAGAAGTAAAACAAGAAAGTGTTAATGTGTTAGGAAGTAAAGAAATTTTTTTCTTGCTTACACTCTCTTTGGCTTTTACCACAAGACTAACTTTTTCCTCACCCTTAGCCTCTTTTCTCTCACTAAAGTTTTTTCCTTTTTGTTTTCTCAAACCCTCTTATTTTTCTCTCTCTACCTCACAGACTTTTGTTATCTCATTTCCCTCTCTATATTCTTTCCTTTTCAAGCTTACTCTTTTCCCTCCTTGACATCCCACTCTCTTCACTCAACACAACCTCTCATTTTCTCTCTTGGGATGTCAACATGCACTCCCTTACTCCTCTCATTCTTTTCTCTCTCATATGTTTCATACTCTCTTTAACAGTATTTGCGTCTTCACAAATTTATATAACGATCCGGTCGGTCGTTACGTAGAACCTGTATTTTTATTACTGTTTTTACCTTGTGATAGGTTGGTTATAGTGTTTCTTATGTGTTAGAGTCGGTTGGCTCGGGTTCGGAATGGTTGTAGGGAGAATTGAGTCACTTAGTCTCTAAAAATAGCTTTATATTTGGAAAAGTCAACTAAGAGTTGACTTATTGGTAAACGTCCTCAGAATGCGGATTTTTTGGATCAGATAGCTTCATTAGGTGATTTGGAACTTAGGAGTGTGTTTGAAATATTTTTGTTATGTCCGGTGTAGAATTAGGCTTGAATTGGCGAAAGTTAGTTATTGGCGATTTCTGGCCGGCAACGAAAAATAGGCTATCGGGGTCGGAATGGAATTCCAGAAGTTGGAAAAGGTTCGTAATGTCATTTTGGATATGTCTGCAAAATTTCAGGTCAATCGAGGGTGTTTTGGATAATTTCGGCATCGTTGGTGGATTTTAGAAATTTCAAAGTTCATAGGCTTGAATTTGATGTGATTTTGGTGAATCGATGTTATTTTGGGTGTTACGAGGGTGCAACTAAGTTTGAATGATCATATATGATGTGTTGGTATGTTTGATTGGGGTCCCGAGGGGCTCGGGATGGTTTTGAGTGGTTAACGGAAAACAATTTGGGACTTGGAATGTGCAGCTTCACCTGCTGGTGTTCTTTCTACTGTGATTTCCGCACCTGCGGATGTTTGATCGCAGGTGCGTAGCCGTAGGAGTGGGAAAATCTCCGCAGATGCGGAATTGAGTCAGCCAGGAGAAGGTCGCAGATGCAGACACTTGATTGCACCTGCGAGGTCGCAGGTGCGGAAGTGGAGCCGCAGGTGCGAAATTTCCCGGTTTAATGAAAAACCGCAGGTGCGGTCCTCCTGAGCGCAGGTGCGTACCGCAGGTGCGAGAAATAGGCCGCAAGTGCGAAAAGCCTGGGCAGAAAAGTATAAAAAGGAGACTTCACGATTTTTAACCCTCTTATCACCATTGTTGTGCAGGATCAGAGCTTTTGGAGCGATTTTGAAGAGGGAAAACGATTGTTCTTCATTGAGGTAAGGATTTTGAACCCCATAACTCGATTATATGTGATTAAGGACTGAATTAACAGTGCTTAATTGGGGAATATCAGTAGAAAAATGTGAAATTAGGGCTTGAGATTAAGAGACCTTTTAGGGATGATTCGAGAGGTCAAACGGACTCCGATTTCAGAGTTCTTTATATGTATAGACTCGTGAGATGATGAGGATCGTTTTGTTATAAAGTTTGTCGAGTTCCAAAACACGAGCCCGGGGGTCGGGTTTTGGCTAATTTCGGGTTTTGTTTATAAAGTTGACATTTTTAGATTGGAATTCATTCCCTTAGCATAACTTGACGTGAAAAATCTGATCTTTATAGATTTGGAGCACTCAAAAGTTGATTCGAGAGGCAAGCGTGTTGCGCAATAGCTTCTCGGGCTAGTTTGAGGTAAGTAATATCTTTAAATCCAGTTCCGAGGGTATGAAACCCCGGACTTTACATCTTTTCACGGATTTGGAGTGACGCACACACTGGATGACGAGTGTGGGGCATGCACGAATTGGAAATTTGGAAATATGTTTCTTTTTAGGCAACTATTGAGTTGTGAAACTACTTTTAAAGCCTATGTTCTATAGTATTACTATGATTTGATATATTTGGGTTGTAAGCCATGTTTGGGGCCTAGTGCCGATATGTTTTAACCCGTTGGGGGCTATTTTACTGATATTCCTCACTTAGAAACTATGATTTTACACTCAGTATTTCTTGTGAAATTGTTGACACTCCTACTGTGATTTCCGCACCGGCGGACATTTGATCATAGATGCATAGCCATAGGAGCGGGAAAAGCTCAGCAGATGCGGAATTGAGTCAGCCCAGGAAAAGGTCGCATATGCGGACACTTGACCTCACCTGAGAGGTCGCAGGTGCGGAATTTCCCGATTTAATGAAAAACCGCAGGTGCGAGAAATAGGCCGCAGGTGCGAAAAGCCTGGGTAGAAAAGTATAAAAAGGAGACTTCATGATTTTTAACCCTCTTTTCACCATTGTTGTGCAGGTTCAGAGCTTTTGGAGCTATGTTGAAGAGGGAAAACGATTGTTCTTCATTGAGGTAAGTATTTTTTACCCTATAAATCGATTATATGTGATTAAGGACTAAATTAACAGTGTTTAATTGGGGAACATTAGTAGAAAAAGGTGAAATTTGGGCTTGAGATTATGAGACCTTTTAGGGATGATTTGAGGGGTCAAACAGATTCCGATTTCAGAGTTCTTTATATGTACGGACTAGTGAGATGATGAGGATTGTTTTGGTATAAAGTTTGTCGAGTTTCGAGACGCGGGACCGGGGGTCGGGTTTTTGCTAATTTCGGGTTTCGTGTATAAAGTTGATATTTTTCGATTGGAATTCATTCCCTTAGCATAATTCGATGTGAAAATCTGATCTTTATAGATTTGGAGCACTCGAAAGTTGACTCGAGAGGAAAGCGTGTTGCGGAATAGCTACTCGGGCTAGTTTGAGGTAAGTAATGTCTTTAAATCCTGCCTGAGGGTATGAAACCCCGGACTTTACATCTTTTCATGGATTTGGAGTGACGCACACACTGGATGATGAGTGTGGGGCGTGCACTAATTTGAAATTTGGAAATATGTTCCTTTTTAGGCAACTATTGAGTTGCGAAACTGCTTTTAAAGCCTATGTTCTATAGTATTACTATGATTTGATATATTTTGGTTGTAGGCCATGTTTGGGGCCTAATGCCGATTTGTTTTAACTCCTTGGGGTCTATTTTACTGATATTCCTCACGTAGAAACTATGATTTTACACTCAGTCTTTCTTGTGAAATTGTTGACACTCCTATTTGATGATATTACTATTTCTTGAAATGAAATACTACTTTGGGTCGAGAACCGCGTTTATTTTTGGCCTGAGTGGCATGTTGAGAGTGTCTGAACGAGTGAGGCCGAGGGAAAATGTTGTGAGGATATTTATGATATGAGAGAGGCCGAGTGCCTGAGAGATGATTGATGCCATGATTTGGCTTGTTTATAGCGCTTGGGCTGTAGGAGCCCCTCCGGAGTCTGTACACACCCCAAGTGAGCGCAGGTACCTACTAAGTGCGAGTGCCGAATGCCGAGTGACGAGTGAATGGGAGGTATGAGTGACTGTGAGGTGTTGAGTGACTGTCACTGAGTGATGGGGAGGTGCCGAGGGAATACTTATGAGTGATGATTATGGCCTGAGGGGCAGTTTTATGATGATATTTTACTAAGTTTTGATTACGATTCACTTCATATTTCATACTGATATTTTTTGGGAGTTTTTACTGAGAAATATTGGAAAATATACTTGTTTCAAAGGATTTTTACGGGAACTGGTTTTCGAACTTATGTATGCTTTATTAAGACTTGGCATCTTACTGTTTTGTGGATTGGTGTAGTTGTTGCTGTGTGTTTCTTATTCTTCAGACTGTGATTTATTTTCATTACTACTAAGTTGGCAAACTCATCATTACTCTTTGTACCTCTTTGTGACGATCCAGGTACTGGTTCGGAGCAGTAGCCATCCGAGTTCGTTTCGTCAGCTTTTGGGATTTCGAGGTAGTTGTTCAGCATCCGCAACTTCTCCATTTCCCTTCCTTTATTAGTATTAGTATTAGTATTTTATTCCTAGACATTGTTTATGACATTAGTAGATTTAATTTTATTCTTAGATGCTCGTGATCGGTTGACTCCAGTCTTGGGGGATTTGTTTAGAATGTCGGATCTTATTATGTTTTGTTAAAGACTTAGAAAATTTTTATACTCCGTTGCTGGTTATTATTGATTTTTGAGAAATTATATTAAACCAAATGCGTAGTTATATGATGGTTGGCTATCCTAGTTCCACGATAGGCGCCGTCACGACCTGTTAGGATATGGAATCGTGACAAGTTTGAATCAGAGCTCTAGGTTACATAGAACTCAATGATCATGAGCAGGTTTAGTAGAGTCTTACGGATCGGTACAGAGACGTCTGTACTTATCTTCGAGACTCTACAGAACTCTTAGGAAAAACCTCATTTTCTTGAACTTTTTCGTGCTACTCTATTGGTTCTAGACATCTAAAATCCTGTTGTTTCATTCTCTCACAGATGGTGAGGACACGCGCTACTGATCAGGGTGACCAGACACCAGCCAGACCCACAAAGGGTCGAGGCCGTGGTGGAGTTAGGAGACCAGCCCGTGCAGCAGCCGGGACATTGCCACAGGATCCCCCTGCTATTCAGGATTAGGTTCCCGCCGAGGGTGCTCCATCGGGACATGCTCAGGCACCGGCAGTGCCTATTGTTATTCCGGGTCTTCAGGAGACCCTAGCTAAGATTTTGATAGTGTGTACCAGTTTGGCTCAGGCAGTTGCTATGTCTACTATTGCCGTTACATCTCAGGTCGAGGGAGGCACTCAGACTCTAGCTGCCCAGACACCTGAGCAGGTTGTAGAGGGTATTCAGGCACCGGGTGCAGTCCCAGCCCGGTCGGTTGCCCCAATTCAGGACTATGTAGTCCCAGCTATGCCCGAGGATGAGCAACGTAGGCTGGAGAGGTTTAGTAGACTTCAACCTCCAACTTTCAACGGCATAGGGGGTGAGGATGCCCAAGGTGTTTTGGATAAATGTCAGAGGATACTCCGTACTGCTGGTATGTTGGAGACCAGTGGGGTCTCGTTTGCTACATTTCAGTTTGCTGGTGCTGCTTTCACTTGGTGGGTGGCACTTGAGAGGCGTGGGACGGTTGGTTCAACACCCCTTACCTGGCAGCAGTTCTCCACGATCTTTTTGGAGAAGTATGTTCCTCAGTCCCATAGAGAGGAGCAGCGCAGGCAGTTTGAGCAGCTGCGTTAGGGAGAGTTATCGGTTACTCAGTATGAGATGCAGTTTTCCGAGCTGGCTAGACATGCTTCTAAGTTAGTTCCTACTGATATGGAGAGGATCAGGAGGTTTGTAGATGGTCTCACGTATTAGCTTCGGATTTTGATGACTAGAGAGAGAGTGTCTGGAGCTACATTTAAGCAGGTTGTCGACATTGCTCGGATATTGAGTCGGTTCGCAGGCAGAAGCGTGAGGAGAGGGAGGCCAAGAAGCCTCGAAGATCAGGTAGCTTCAGTGGTGCCCCTTCTAGAGGGCAGTTTCAGCACATCATAGGTCGTCCATTTAGACCTCCTCAGCCAGTCTGCCCAGCTTACAATGGCGCCTATTCGGGGCAGGGTCCTTGCAGTCCTCATCTGGGACGTTAATCTTTTAGTGCCTTTCCAGCTCAGAGTTCCTCCAGAGCATCATCATTCCAGGGTTCTTCTATGTATGGTTCATCCTGTGGTTATCATGGTGGCAGGGGTTCTCTTCAGTCCCCATCTCCAGCTCCAGGTAGTTGTTTTGAGTGTGGAGAGTTTGGACATGGGTGGAGACAGTGTCCTCGTCGTGCTAGTAGTTCATCTCAGCAGAGGGTTCAGCCCTCGACGTCAGCCTCAGTCACTTCACCACCTACCCAGGCAGCTAGGGGAGGTGGTCAGGCGGCTAGAGGCCTCCCTAGAGGGGGAGGTCGAGCAGGTGGAGGCCAGCCACGTATTTATGCACTCCCAGCTAGGCCTGATGCAATGGCCTCCGATGCGGTGATTACATGTACTATCTCTGTCTATCACAGTGATGCTTTTGCTCTATTTGACCCTGGTTCCACATACTCTTATGCTTCGTCATATTTTGCTCACTTCCTGAATATGCCCCATGAGTCTTTAGTTACGTCCATTCATGTTTCGACTCCGGTGGGCGATACTATTGTTGTGGACCGTGTGTATCGGTCGCGTATGGTGTCTATTGGGGGTCTGGAGACCCGAGTGGACTTGTTGTTACTCAGTATGGTCGATTTTGATGTGATACTAGGCATGGATTGGTTATCCCCATGTCATGCTATTCTTGATTTTCATGCTAAGACCGTGATCCTAGCTATGCCCAGAGTTTCGAGAGTTGAGTGGAGAGGGTCTATAGAGCATGTGCCTAGCTGAGTGATTTCTTATTTGAAGGTTCAGCCTATGGTTGGGAAAGGATGTGAATCTTATCTTGCTTTTGTGAGGGATGTTAGTAGTGATACTCCTTCTATTGATTCTATTCCTGTGGTCCGTGATTTTCGGACGTATTCCCTGCAGACCTGCCAGGCATGCCCCCTGATAGGGATGTTGATTTTGGTATTGACTTGGTGCCAGGCACCCAGCCTATTTCTACTACACCTTATCGTATGGAACCATCAGAGTTAAAAGAATTGAAAGAGCAGCTTCAGGAACTCCTAGATAAGGGGTTCATTCGGCCTAGTGTGTCATCTTGGGGTGCACCGGTGTTGTTTGTGAAGAAAAATGATGGCTCCATGCGTATGTGTATTGATTATAGGCAGCCGAATAAGGTTACGGTGAAGAACCGGTATCCTTTGCCCTGTCTTGATGAATTTTTTAATCAGCTTCAGGGAGCTAGAGTGTTCTCTAAGATTGACTTGAGGTCCGGGTATCATCAGTTGAAGATTCGGGATTCTAACATTCTGAAGACTGCTTTCAGGACCAGATATGGTCAATATGAGTTTGTGGTTATGTCATTTGGGTTGACCAATGCCCCAGCCACGTTCATGCAGTTGATGAACAACGTGTTTCAGCCTTACCTTGATTCTTTCGTCATTGTGTTCATTGATCACATCTTGGTATATTCTCATAGCCAGGAGGAGCATGCTCAACACTTGAGGGTTGTGTTACAGAGGTTGAGGGAGCTGAAGCTTTATGCAAAATTCTCCAAGTCTGAGTTTTTTCTTGGTTCAATAGCTTTCTTGGGGCACGTGGTATCTAGTGAAGGTATTCAGGTTGATCCAAAGAAGATTGAGGCGGTGCATGGTTGGTCCAGACCGTCCTCAACTACAGAGATTAGGATTTTCCTTGTTTTGGCGGGATATTATCGTGGCTTTGTGGAAGGATTCTGTTCAATTTCCTTGCCTTTGACCAGATTGACCCAAGAAGGGTGCTCCATTCAGATAGTCTGATGAGTGTGAGGAGATATTTTAGAAGCTCAAGTCTGCATTGACCACAACTCCGGTATTGGTTTTTCCTACTGGTCCGGGTTCTTATACAATCTACTGTGATGCTTCTAGAGTTGGCTTGGGAGCGGTATTGATGCATGACGGTAGGGTGATTGACTACGCGTCTAGACAGTTGAAGGTGCACGAGAAGAATTATCTAGTGCACGATCTTGAGTTAGCTGCCATTGTTCATGCCTTGAAGATTTGGCGCCATTATTTGTATGGAGTGCAGTGTGAGATTTTCACTGATCATCGTAGTTTGCAGTATCTGATGAGGTAGAAGGACTTGAATTTGCATCATAGAAGGTGGTAAGAGCTTCTCAAGGATTATGACCTCACTATTTTGTATCATTCGGGGAACTCCAATGTAGTGGTTGATGCTTTGAGTCGCAGAGCCGAGAGTTTGGGGAGTCTAGCCTACCTTTTAGCAGCAGAGTGACCTTTGGTACTTGATGTTAAGGCTTTAGCGGGTCAGTTGGTGAGATTGGATTTGTCAGAGCCTCCGCGGGTATTAGCTAGCATAGCTTCCCGGTCTTCTCTTAATGATCAGATTAGAGCACGCAAGTATGATGACCGGCACTTGTTAGTTCTCCAAGACAGGGTCCGTCGAGGTGATGCCAGGGATGTGCCTATTGATGATGACGGATTTATGAGGATGCAAGTCCGTATTTGTGTGCCCAATGTGGATGGGCTTCGAGAGTTGATATTAGTAGAGGTCCACAGCTCGCGGTATTCCATCCATCCGGGTGCCGCAAAGATGTATCAGGATCTGAGACAACAGTATTAGTGGAGGCGGATGAAGAGAAATACTGTTGTGTATGTAGCACGGTGTCTCAACTGCCAGCAGGTCAAGTATGAGCACCAGAGACCAGGTAGATTACTTCAGACGTTAGATATTCCGGAGTGAAAGTGGGAGCGGATCACCATGGACTTTGTAGTTTGGCTTCCACGGACTTCGAATGGTTTTGATGCTATTTGGTTGATTTTCGATCGGCTGACCAAGTCTGCGCACTTCATTCCTGTCAGTACTACTTATACTTCGGAGCGGTTAGCTGGTATCTACATCAGGGAGACTGTCCGACTGCATGGGGTTCAATTTTCTATCATTTCTGACAGAGGTACTCAGTTCACATCTCAGTTTTGGTGGGCCGTGTAGAGAGGTATGGGTACTCAGGTTGAGTTGAGCACAACATTTCATCCTCAGACCGACGGGCAGTCAGAACAGACTATTCAGATTTTGGAGGACATGTTGCGTGCATGTGTGATTGAGTTTGGTGGTTCATGGGATCAGTTTCTGCCACTTGCGGAGTTTGCATATAATAATAGCTACCAGTCCAGTATTCAGATGGCCCCATATGAGGCTTTATATGTTAGAAGGTGTAGATCTCCGGTTGGTTGGTTCGAGCCCGGTGAGGTTAGGCTATTGGGCACAGATTTCGTTCAGGATTCGTTGGAGAAGGTGAAGTTGATTCAGGAGCGACTTCGCACGGCGTAGTCTAGGAAGAAGAGTTATGCGGGCCGGAAGGTCCGGGACGTGTCCTTTATGGAAGGTGATAAGGTACTACTGAAGGTATCACCCTACCAAGCTGTCACGTGGTGCGTACGTAGCCCCCACAACAAGCACAATTAGCAACAAAGATCCTAGGGACATTTCCCCCTTACAAAGTTTGGAAAGGAGACTCGCCTGGACAAGTGCTCCTCCGGCCAACGAACCAATCAACAAGACGCACGAATCCTCCGAATTACTCTCGATGGCTCGCAACTAGCCAAAAACACATGATTATATCAAATTAGGAAGATTCGAGGAGGATTTATCAAGGATTTTCCCTAAAAACACATTCTTGACATACTTGGCAAATTAAACTCCGAGCCTCGACGTCCGGAAAATTATAATTCTTGAAGAAATGCGCTATACGTCGCCTAAGGATCAAGATTAACTCAATTAATCATCCTACAATGGCCCTAAAATCAGAATTCCCATTTTCCTCAAAACCCTCTATTCTCCCCAAAAATTTCTTATGAACTTCTATGAATTTGGAAGATGAAATTCCCAAAGAATTGAAGGATTTAACATGCGAAACCAAGCTTTCACGACCCAAAACCCGGTTCAGGTTTTGATGGCACCTAACGGCGAGGTTAGTCAAGCCAACATATGAATCCTTAGGAGATACTACCCCAGAACTCGATATTCCAGTTATTTACAATTTATAACAATTATAATGCGGAATATAACAGCGATATGAGGTCAGGTCGTAGATACCAGCTGAACAACAGCTAGGCCAAAAATATACAGCCCCAAGAACCCAATCATAACTACAACAAGTGTGTGCCAGGACTAGTGTCACAGTGTCAACGGGCGACTACATAGATACAACAACTGAAATATATATATACAAAAATATACAAGCCTCAGTCTGGAACAAAAGACTGAGCAAAATGAAACTAGAAGGCTCCAGAGGTGCTGTCAGGATGACGCCAAGAAGACAGCTCACCGTATGGAGTGACACCGCAATCAGTATCTATCAGCAGACGGACGACCAGACGGACCAGCCTCAAGACCTGCACAACCAAGTGCAGAAAAGAAAAGAAAGTGCAGCATGAGTACATATAAACCAATATGTACCCAGTGAGTATCCCGTCTAAAGGGTGTTATGAGGTTCGGAAATAGGGGAAAGCCGAGTCCCCGGTTTATTGGTCCTTTTGAGGTACTTCAGAAGATTGGAGAGGTGCCTTATAGACTTTCCTTGCCACCCAACTTATCGAGAGTTCATCGGTATTTCATGTGTCGATGCTCTGGAAGTATGTTGGTTACCCATCTCATGTTTTGGACTTCAGCACAGTTCAGCTCGAGGGTGATATGTCATATGAGGTAGAGCTAGTAGCAATTTTGGATCGTCAGGTCAGAAAGTTGTGGTCTAAAGATATAGCTTCAGTGAAGGTACATTGGAGAGGTCAGCCAGTGGAGGAGGCTACTTGGGAGACCGAGCGGGAGATGCAGAGCAGATATCCTCACTTGTTTGAGACTGCAGGTATGTTTCTAGACCCGTTCGAGGACAAACGTTTGTTTAAGAAGGGGAGAATGTAACGACCCGGTCGGTCGTTACGTAGAACCTGCATTTTTATTACTGTTTTAGCCTTGTCATAGGTTAGTTATACTATTTATGATGTGTTAGAGTTGGTTGGCTCGGGTTCGGAATGGTTGTAAGGAGAATTTAGTCACTTAGTCTCTATAAATAGCTTTATAGTTAAAAAAGTCAACTGAGAGTTGATTTATTGGTAAACGACCTCGGAATGCATTCTTTTTGGCTCGGATAGCTCCGTTAGGTGATTTGGGACTTAGGAGTGCGTTCGGAATATTTTTGTGATGTTCGGTGTAGAATTAGGCTTGAATTGACGAAAGTTAGTTTTTGGCGATTTCCGGTCGGCAGTGGAAAATAGGCTATCAGGGTCGAAATGGAATTCCGGAAGTTGGAACAGGTTCATAATAACATTTTGGATATGTCTGCAAATTTTCATGTCAATCGGGCATGTTTTGGATATTTTCAGCATCGTTGGTTGATTTTAGAAATTTCAAAGTTCATAGACTTGAATTTGATGTGTTTTTGGTGTTTTGATGTTATTTTGGGTGTTCCGAGGGTGCAACTAAGTTTGAATGATCATATATGATGTGTTGGCATGTTTGGTTGGGGTCCCGAGGGGCTCAGAATGGTTTTGAGTGAATACCGGGAAATAATTTGGGACTTGGAATGTGCAGCATCAACTGCTGGTGTTCTTTCTACTGTGATTTCCACACCTGCGGACATTTGATCACAGATGCATAGCCGTAGGAGCGGGAAAAGCTCAGCAGATGCGGAATTGAGTCAGCCCAGGAAAAGGTCGCATATGCGGACACTTGACCTCACCTACGAGGTCGCAGGTGCGGAAGTGGAGCCGCAGGTGCGGAATTTCCCGGTTTAATGAAAAACCGCAGGTGCGAGAAATAGGCCGCTGGTGCGAAAAGCCTGGGCAGAAAAGTATAAAAAGGAGACTTCATGATTTTTAACCCTCTTTTCACCATTGTTGTGCAGGTTCAGAGCTTTTGGAGCTATGTTGAAGAGGGAAAACGATTGTTCTTCATTGAGGTAAGTATTTTTTACCCTATAAATCGATTATATGTGATTAAGGACTAAATTAACAGTGTTTAATTGGGGAACATTAGTAGAAAAAGGTGAAATTTGGGCTTGAGATTATGAGACCTTTTAGGGATGATTTGAAGGGTCAAACAGATTCCGATTTCAGAGTTCTTTATATGTACGGACTAGTGAGATGATGAGGATCGTTTTGGTATAACGTTTGTTGAGTTTCGAGACGCGGGACCAGGGGTCGGGTTTTTGCTAATTTCGGGTTTCGTGTATAAAGTTGATATTTTTCGATTGGAATTCATTCCCTTAGCATAATTCGATGTGAAAAATCTGATCTTTATAGATTTGGAGCACTCGAAAGTTGACTTGAGAGGAAAGCGTGTTGCGGAATAGCTACTCGGGCTAATTTGAGGTAAGTAATGTCTTTAAATCCTGCCTGAGGGTATGAAACCCCGAACTTTACATCTTTTCATGGATTCGGAGTGACGCACACACTGGATGACGAGTGTGGGGCGTGCACTAATTGGAAATTTTGAAATATTTTCCTTTTTAGGCAACTATTGAGTTGCGAAACTGCTTTTAAAGCCTATGTTCTATAGTATTACCATGATTTGATATATTTTGGCTGTAAGCCATGTTTGGGGCCTAATGCCGATTTGTTTTAACTCCTCGGGGGCTATTTTACTGATATTCCTCACGTAGAAACTATGATTTTACACTCAGTCTTTCTTGTGAAATTGTTGACACTCCTATTTGATGATATTATTATTTCTTGAAATGAAATACTACTTTGGGCCGAGAACCGCGTTTATTTTTGGCCTGAGTGGCATGTTGAGAGTGTCTGAACGAGTGAGGCCGAGGGACAATGTTGTGAGGATATTTATGATATGAGAGAGGCCGAGTACCTGAGAGATGATTGATGCCATGATTTGGCTTGTTTATAGCGCTTGGGTTGTAGGAGCCCATCTGGAGTCTTTACACACCCCCAGTGAGCGCAGGTACCTACTGAGTGCGAGTGCCGAGTGCCGAGTGACGAGTAAATGGGAGGTATGAGTGACTGTGAGGTGCTGAGTGACTGTTACTGAGTGATGGTGAGGTGCTAAGGGAATACTTATGAGTGATGATTATGGGTCGAGGGGCAGATTTAGGATGATATTTTACTGAGTTTTGATTACGATTCACTTCATATTTCATACTGATATTTTTGGGTGTTTTTACTGAGAAATATTGGAAAATATACTTGTTTCAAAGGATTTTTACGGGAACTGGTTTTCGAACTTATGTATTCTGTATTGAGACTTGGCATCTTACTGTTTTGTGGATTGGTGTATTTGTTGTTGTGTGTTTCTTATTCTTCAGACTGTGATTTATTTTCGTTACTACTAAGTTGGCGAACTCATCATTACTCTCTGCGCCTCTGTGTGCAGATCCAGGTACTGGTTCGGAGCAGTAGCCATCCGAGTTCGTTTCGTCAGCTTTTGGGATTTTGAGGTAGCTGTTCATCGTCCGCAGCTTCTCCATTTCCCTTCCTTTATTAGTATTAGTACTTTATTCCTAGACATTGTTTATGACATTAGCAGATCTAATTTTATTCTTAGATGCTCGTGATCGGTTGACTCCAGTCTTGGGGGATTTGTTTAGACTGTCGGATCTTATTATGTTTTGTTAAAGACTTAGAAAATTTTTATACTCCGTTGCTGGTTATTATTGATTTTTTAGAAATTATATTAAAACAAATGCGTAGTTATGTGATGGTTGACTAGCCTAGTTCCACGATAGGCGCTGTCACGACCTGTAAGGATTTGGAGTCGTTACAAGTTTGTATTAGAGCTCAAGGTTACATAGGACTCAACGATCATGAGCAGGTTTAGTAGAGTCTTGCTGATCGGTACAGACACGTCTGTACTTATCTTCGAGAGTCTACAGAACTCTTAGGAAAAATCTCATTTTCTTGTACTCTTTCGTGCTACTCTATTGGTTCTAGACATCTAAAATCGTGTTGTTTCATTATCTCACAGATGGTGAGGACATGCGCTACTGATCAGGGTGACTAGACACCAGCCAGACCCAGAAAGGGTCGAGGCCGTGGTGGAGTTAGGGGACCAGCCCATGTAGCATTCGGGACATTGCCACAGGCTCCCCCTGCTATTCAGGATTAGGTTCCCGCCGAGGGTGCTCCAGTGGGACATGCTCAGGCACCGGCAGTGCCTATTGTTATTCTGGGTCTTCAGGAGACCCTGGCTAAGATCTTGACAGTGTGTACCAGTTTGGCTCAGGCAGTTGCTATGTCTACTATTGCCGCTACATCTCAGGTCGGGGGAGGCACTCAGACTCTAGCTGCCCAGACACCTGAGCAGGTTGTACAGGGTATTCAGGCACCAGGTGCAGTCCAAGCACGGCCGGTTGCCCCAGTTCAGGACTATGTAGTCCCAGCTATGACTGAGGATGAGCAGCGTAGGCTGGAGAAGTTCAGTAGACTTCAACCTCCAACTTTCAACGGCACAGAGGGTAAGGATGCCCAAGGTGTTTTGGATAAATGTCAGAGGATACTCCGTACTGCTGGTATTTTGGAGACCGGTGGGGTCTCATTTGCTACATTTCAGTTTGCTGGTGCTGCTCTCACTTGGTGGGTGGCACTTGAGAGGCGTAGGACGGTTGGTTCAACACCCCTTACCTGGCAGCAGTTCTCCACGATCTTTTTGGAGAAGTATGTTCCTCAGTCCCACAGAGAGGAGCAGCGCAGGCAGTTTGAGCAGCTTCGTTAGGGAGAGTTGTCAGTTACTCAGTATGAGATGCGGTTTTCCGAGCTGGCTAGACATGCTTCTAAGTTAGTCCCTACTGATAGGGAGAGGATCAGGAGGTTTGTAGATGGTCTCACGTATCAGCTTCAGATTTTGATGACTAGAGAGAGAGTGTCTGGAGCTACATTTGAGCAGGTTGTCGACATTGCTCGGGATATTGAGTTGGTTCGCAGGCAGAAGCGTGAGGAGAGGGAGGCCAAGAAGCCTCGAGGATCAGGTAGCTTCAGTGGTGCCCCTTCCAGAGGGCAGTTTCAGCACATCAGAGGTTGTCCCTTTAGACCTCCTCAGCCAGTCCGCCCAGCTTACAGTGGCGCATATTCAGGGCAGGGTCCTCGCAGTCCGTGATGTTAATCTTTTAGTGCCCTTCCAGCTCAGAGTTCCTCCAGAGCATCATCATTCCAGGGTTCTTCTATGCATGATTCATCCGGTGGTTATCATTGTGCCAGGGGTTCTCTTCAGTCCCCATCTCCAGCTCCAGGTAGTTGTTTTGAGTGTGGAGAGTTTGGACATGGGTGGAGACAGTGTCCTCGTCGTGCTAGTAGTTCATCTCAGCAGAGGGTTTAGCCCTCGACGTCAGCCCCAGTCACTTCACCACCTACCCAGGCAGCTAGGGGTGGTGGTCAGGCGGCTAGAGGCCTCCCTAGAAGGGGAGGTCGAGCAGGTGGAGGCTAGCCACATATTTATGCACTCCCAGCTAGTCCTGATGCTATGGCTTCCAATGCGGTGATTACAGGTACTATCTCCAGTACTTAAATGTCCAATTACGGGATTCTTCTTCATTATTCAATACCCAACCTCCATTAGAGCTCCTCCAAGCTAGGGAAAGGACTGCCCAAGTTCAAACACATCAAGGTAAGTGATTCCTAGTCCGTTTTTCATGCTTTTTAACATCAAATTCAAATAAAATCCTCTTCCAATTATCTTAAAATTCATAGGACTTGATAGAAAAATGTGGGGTTTTGGGAAAATAGTGAAACTTCATTTTTAGCCAAAAATTCCTAAATAAATTATGTAATTACGATCCTTAGGCTTCGGGTAGTTCATTCCTTCGAAAATTTCCGGAATTTGGCCATGAGAGGCCGGGGTTGGAAATTGAGAATTCTTCAAGAATAGCGATTTTATTGAATAACTAAGATGAGTTATCACATTGTACATGCATTGATGTTATTATATATCTTTTGACTAGTTGCGAGTCCTCGGGTATAGAATTCGGAGTTTCGGGCGCAATTGTGGTCCGAGGGGTAGATTCGACACGAGGTGAGTCTCCTTTCTAACCTTGTAAGAGGGAATCGTCCCCATAGGTGATGTACATGCTATGTTTGACTTGTTTGGGGGCTACGTACGCTCCAAGTGACGAAAGTCCGTACGTAGAGGCTATTATTGTTATGTCCGGGTAGTTAGGCCCACATCATCCCTTGTATGTTTCCTTGCAATGCCTTAAATATGTTTCTTTTTTTTCGTTTAAATGCTCTTATGATTTATTGTAATGCTATATTTCCTACGAAATTATGTTTTTTTTTGCATCATGTTGTTCTTCTGAGGTCCATTGAAATGAAATTGTGAAATATAAGGGAGCGGGTCGTACGCCACGACGGATTGGAAATGAAATTGTGAAATATAAGGGAGCGGGCCGTACGCCACAGCGGATTTTAAATGAAATTGTGAAATATAAGGGAGCGAGCCATACGCCACGGCGGATTTTAAATGAAATTGTGAATTTTAAGGGAGCGGGCCATACGCCACGACTGATTTGAAATGAAATTGTGAAATATAAGGGAGCGGGCCGTACGCCACAGCGGATTTTAAATGAAATTGTGAAATATAAGGGAGCGGGCCGTACGCCACGGCAGATTTGAAATGAAATTGTAAAATATAAGGGAACGGGTCGTACGCCACTGCGGATTTGAAATGAAATTGTGAAATATAAGGGAGCGGGCCGTACGCCACGGC